>JANAVB010009999.1:18880448-18942948 GCA_029216955.1 Iris pallida | reverse complement strand
ATTAACACCGGGAAGCACAAGGCAACGTGATTTCTGGACAGAGTGGACATAGGTATGTTATCAACTACACCAACATTTACTCTGTTTTAGTGTCCTGTTGTTTCTTACAGTGTATCACTGCATGGGATACTGCCCTTGGCTTGGCCTCATGGAGTAAAATCATCCCCACGAGAGCCAACTATGGACTTGAATAAGGAATATAGTGGATTGATTGGTCTACATAATCCAATAGAACTACATATAAGAGTTAATATATGTATTAGTGACTCACTGCATGACTGTCTTAAAGCCCTATCAGGATTCTACTCTCATGTTAGAGAGGTTGCTGGGAGAAACACCCTTAAGGAACTAAGATATCCCAAAATAACTTACAATTGTGAGGGTAAACTTGATTCGAAGCTTGTCAACTTCCCTTGGGGTTATGACTATAGCCAACGAGCTCTGACACATTGGTAATGCAATGTCTGTTTTTTGGTGAAGCAGTTATCATGTTGGATAATCAGGTTTGGTCAGAGAATATTAGGCTTAGCATTGAAAAGGAGCTAGTGTCTCTCAGACTGCAGGACATGCATCTCATTATCAGTCTGTTGCAGTTGACTGAACTTAATAAGTTACCAAAACTTAGTGTTATCCAAACAATATAGGCTGGCATATAACTAAATGCAAGCAATACATGAAATGTAGGGTAGGCACATCCCCAGTTTGGACAAAATGAATTCGATGCAGGAATGGGGAACCATTGTCTAACGACTACCAACTAACCAGTGAATCGCCTTTGCTGATGAACCTCGTATTCATGAAATATTTCTCTAATCCATACATGTAAAACTGACCGCTAGAGTGGCACTGGCACAAACCATAGTTGCAGTATCGGCCGATACCGACCGATACTGATACCGATCGATACCGACTTTTGTGGTCGCTTTTTCCGTTAATTCAACGAAGAAAATTGAACAAAAAGACCAATCAACAGGGATGTATGTATTATTATTTTTTTCTAATTTATTAATAATTTGCTTTTTGATGCCAAAAAAGTCGATACTCCGATCCGATACTTATAGGAAGGGTCCAATATTGGTTTTGATACTGATACTGCAAACCTTGGCACAAACACGGCACACAAACAAGATACTGATTTTAGTATGTCCAGGTGCATTATAATTGTTGATGTAGGCATAATGCCCTTTAAGCGTCTGATAAGAACACGACACGGATAGAACACCAATTTTGGAGTTTCCATGCTTCCTGGGGTCAGCTTAGACCACGAGGTGAATTTTTAAAAATATGACTTTAGGTGGGGGTACCAAAGAGATAATCATGGTATGGTTATGAGAAATCTTGTCCTGAACAAAACGAAGAATTATTTGAGTTCCCTTGAGGATATCAAAATACAAAACCTTTTATTGTTGTCGCAGTGAGAACGAGAGAATTGCATTAGTGATGGAGACCTAAGTTTAGATTAATTTTATTTGAGTTTGGTTTATTTATTAGCTTTCCTCTGGGTCTGACTTTGAGTCATGTTTTAGTTAGATTACAGTTTTCTTTTATTTGAAAACTTATTTACTTGCTGACCAAGTGTAAAAGGCTATATATAAGGTTGCAGTCAGAACTTAATAGATAGTTGAATGAATTGAGATTTTGAGAGATGCATGTTAATTGCAACTATGTGTGAAGCCAGAAAACCCCACATCCAATCATCATCAACATCCATCTTAGCCAAGAAGTACAGATGCTATTGCGGTTGAACCTTGAATCTTTGGACATGAAAGCTTCTGAGGGGAGGAACTACTCCCAAGAATAAGATTCAGGTATGTTTTTGTTATCCGATTGCAAAGTGTTGTGATTTTTTAGGGTGTAGACTTGTGAGATACACTAATTCATTGCTTGATTTACGTGGATATCTGGTTTTCCATTGCTTTATCATTATTTAAAATTGTATCAAGACATTAATGCACGTCACACTAGTTTCATTCGTTAGCATCTTGTCTATGGTTCTTGCATCCGCTTGTTTGACGTGATCATCAACATCGTTCCATCAACATTTTCCTTTACTTGTATCACACATGGTACAAGAGCATAGGCTAGGCCATTTCATGCTGCTTAGTGGTAAGAACTCTAGGGAAGAGATCAGTCATCTGAATTTGCACATATACTTATTGTTGAGGACTTAAGTTTGATTATACAAAGACAAACTTCCTATTTCAGATTCATTGAGTTTAAACGAATCTTCAGATTTATTGGGTTTGAACGAATCTTCATATTCATAGGGGAACGAGTCTTCATATTCATTAGGTTGAACGAATTTTCGTTGGATTTTGGTTTTTGACTGTTCAGAGGAGTTGCGACTGTTTGTTCACTTTTAGATTAGTTCTGATTGTTGGAAGACGTATACATGTTCATGAAAAGGCATAAGAATTTTTATATCTACCTTAGTATACCCAAGCCTCAAACATCACAAGCATAACACAAAATCATTACTACTTAACGGTTTCAAGAAGAAGAGTTTCAGATTTGTTGTCGATCTACATGTTTTTCTCAAGGCTTTGTTGTATCCTAGGAGGAGTATCCGCTTGAATCCGACACAAATTCTTTCCGGATAGGGGCGAATAACTTTCAAAAGAAAATGTCGACATACATATACGTCTCAAAGCCATTTTTTGTTTTATTTCTATTATTTTCACTAACAGTTGTCCATGGAGGTTTTCAAGGAAGAAATGGAAAATTATAGGTCAGAGAACATACAATGTTTACTTGATGAAGACTAAGTTAAACGCTTTATGTATTAGAAGCTCTTGAATAACCTTGTCCTGAAATTCACAAGTTTGACTCGTTGCCGACCAGAGCCACTCTTGAGTAGCCTGGTCCTCTTAAGCAACATGTTCTGAAGTTAGCCTATTCCCGCTCCAGTTTTGATACAACATTTCTGATCCGAAATCTTCAGAGAAGCTGTCTTTCCCTTTTCGATCGTACTATACCCAAGAAAATCTTTCACGGAGGCATTGAGTATCGGCCCAAGAGGGACCGAATGTACTTTTGTAATTGGTTATATTTTGGGACCAACAAGTTCCATGGTGTGTGATGATAAGATTGTATTAATCGATGATGCTAGAGATTAGATTTTAAAATAGAATAATGAAGAGAAACTTTGGAATCTCACGATTTCAAAATTAGGAAAAACTATGGTATGAAATGTAACTTCAACGAGAGGTCAAAGAGAAATGAGGGAGGGCTACACCATGATGGACGAGATACGAAGGAGCGCTTTTCAGTATTTATGATTTATTAAAGACAACCAGATTGAGACGAATGTTGTTCCTAGAATTAATACAAGTTGACCGGAATGGAATATCCTTTTGGAGTGCTTTGTAATCGCAAGAGATCGTTGAAGTTGACAGAAAAATTATATAAAAAATCTATTTGACCAACCATGCTTTATGGATTGGATTATTGGAAAATTAAAAACATGTCCAGAAAATGAGCATAACTGAAATGAGAATGTAAGATATGATAAAAATGAGCATCTTCATAGAAAGTTATAGGTGACAACAGTCGAGTCGAGGATAAGATGAGGGAAAATCGTCTTATGTGGTCAGGACATGTACAATGTAAACCAATATATGCAGGTTTATGAGCTATACATATTAGTAAAAAAAAAAAAACTGGTAGAACTATGGGTAGAGCCTATAACTTGGACTGAGTCGGTAACTAAAGGATATGATTTTTGCTAGCGTGGCAACAACCATGACCCTATCTGAGTAGAAGAACACGATCCAAATAACCGACACCAAAGTTTTGGAGAGACTTGTTGGGTGTTGTTGTTGTAGGCTTGTAGCAAGTCTAAATGTTATAAACGAATTGAAATAGGAGAGATGCATGTGAATTGCAATTACCGGACAAACCCTAGGGTGTGAAACCCAAAACCACCACCTTCCTCCCTAGATGCTGCTTGTGCAACCAGACCTGAGCCTTCTCTTGAGCATGAGAAAACACCACCCCATTGAGCAGCCGCTTCATATCCTTGCACCGTCAGGCCATTTCTTTGTTAAACCATCTTAAAATAACCAAAAACCCTCATCCTGCAAACCACATCAGTCCAATTATTCTCCATTCTATTATAAAAAGCTTTCTATTCATCAAGTAAACCCTAATCTTACTTTAAAATTCGATTGCAAAGTTGTGATTTCTTACGGTTTCTATTAGAGTAACTATCTGGAACCCCCTAACGTTTGCTCATTTATCATCTAACCCCCATAATGTATTTTTTTCATCATGGAGCCTCCTTCCGCCGTTGGATCCAAGAATTCTCAAGTTATGCCAATTGTCCAACATAGAGTAATTTTATGCTTGTGGACAAAATTGCACTTCTTTTAACAATGTGAGCATTACATACTTTCTTTTCCATGAACTCATTCAATTTACTAAATCCTAAATTTTCAAATTTCATTCAAACTCTAGATCCTTACCAAAAAGACTACTACCAAATCTCCAACCCAAATAGATTTTCTTCATGATTTCTTCATACGGTTATTATGTTGTGCCCCCGAAGAAGTCACAATATTTTTAACTCTAAATCCTAAATTCTCACCCAAACTTTGACATTGTTGTTTGTGCCTCCAAATATTTATGCAATTTAACTGTATTTTTAACTCTAAATCCTAAATGCACGCATCTCCAATCAAGCAATTTGCTAGCATCATTAACAGGTTTGACTTCAGTACCCTCCAGAAAAGTGATCTTTCGCCTAGAGATCAGGGAGAGACGTATCGACCGAGACCACTCAGCATAGTTCGGTCCACGAAAAACAATAGGAGTAATGATATTTCCTGGTTGATCAGCAGAACTCAGAAAATATGGATCCTTCGGATTAGGATAATTTGGGTTGTGTGCACCGCCACCGCCAGTCGCGATGGAGTAGCTGGACGCAGCATCATCTGCCATCGCGGATGTCGGGTGTACAAAAATTTTGTACAACTCCGACGAATCGGCCGCGGATGGACAGGGTCGGCGGCGAATCGGCCGCGATCAGGGGCGTCGGATCTGGCGCGAAGGGGCGAGCGGATGTCAGGTGTACAAAAATTTGTACAACTCTGACAAATCTGCCACTGATGGACGGGAACAGACGCGCGAATCGGCACGGTCGGGCGCGGATCGGCGCTGTTAAGGTCGGTGGCGGGGCTGTCACGGTCAGGCGCGCGAATCGGCTCGGTCGGGCACGGATCGACGCTGTCAGTGTAACACCCAGTTTTCCAGATGAGGGTAATTTTGAAATTTTGTAATTATAATTATTATTTATTGATAATTATTTCATATTATAATTTTTGGTGATTTTTAATCATTTTTAAACTATTTAAAATTATGACTTGTGATTTTGACATTTTACTATTGTTTGGTTTTAATTTCGAGGAATTTGTCACCCCCAGTTTTCAGGAACAGGATTATTTTTGTCATTTTGTATTTTTGAAATATTTTTGAAATTTATTTTATTATTTATGATATTGTTTTGGGGTTATTTGAGTCGGGTTCGAATTTCAGCTCAATCCGACTTGAAACGGGGACCCGGAGGTAGTGTTGACTTTAGTGGACCCACACATTAGTTAGCTATGGCCCACATGATAGAAATATTTTAGTTAGAGGTTAGACTAATTATTATGGATAAGGTTAGTGTGATTAGAGACTTTAGAATGACTAATTTAGCCCCAACCAATTAGCCCTTTCCTAATACTAATAGAATAGGTTAGTGGGAGCATTTTGGACCTTACCATAATAGGACAAATAGCCCCATATGGCCAGCCACTTTGGGAGAGGATAGGCTCAAGTTCATTTCATTATTCTCATCCACACTCTCTCTCTCTTGTTCTTCCCCAAATTCCTAGAGAGCAATCCCTAGCAATTTCTCCACCAAATCCTTCCATTTCGCCACCAAATCTTCTCCTTTCCTTCTCCATTCTAGCCAAGGAGAAAGCTACCCAAGTTTGGGAGGATTCGGAGCTCGTTCGTGTCCTTTTGGAATCTCTACGTGTCGGTGTCGCTCCGGGAAGGCTTTTCTTCGATTCGATCTACCGGGAGGTATAAATCCCTTCTCCTTTTCATTTCCTTATGCATATAGGTCTATTTTGAACCCATAGGAATGACCCCCATGGTTGTATCTCCATTTGTGTCCATTTCATGTCCATTTGGAGGTCATAGGAGTGTCCTTTGTGTTGTGGTTGTGTCCATGTGGGAAAACCCCAAATTTAGACACACTATGTGTTGTTGTTATGTATGAATGAATTATTACATATTTAATCTCATATTTTTGTATTGGAGATGTGTTCTATAGTGTCTCATATATATATATTAGTGTAGAGAGTGAGTTCTTGATATATTATGTTATATACTTGTGTTCTTTTTTCTCAAACTACCCAAATTCGTCATAATTTTTATCCACGTTTTTAGTAGCAATAGCAACTTAGAAATGTCATAACTTTTAGCTTAAAACTCCGATTTATCTCCCGTTTTTTTTAAAAGAACCGTATCGAAGTTAGCTTTCCAAATATATATTTTAATAAGCCAAATTCTTTCTGTAACTTTCTGTAGAATTATTTGAGTGTCAGCTGTACGAAAGACGAACGCGTTTCGGTATTTCCGCGATTTCGGGAGCTTCCGGACACGAAAATGCGATCCGTTTGAAGTTTCGGAAAGCTAACATGAAGTACTACAACATAATTTAATCCTAGAATTTAGTGAATGTCCAATTGGTACAGTATTGGTTTTAAGTAAAAGAGTGACTATACGATATATGCATTTTGTGTAACCTATGAGCCTATGTAGTATGGATATTAAATGAATATAGAGTATGTAATGCATGATATGTTAGATGAATGAAATGATATATATCCTATTTACATTAATGTATATATATGGTTGAATGCAAGCATGTAGGAATGCAATTAATGTAATATATGTAAGCAATGCATAAATGCATGAATGAAAGAATGATATACAATGCATGCATGAAAGTATTTAATAAAAGCTAGATATAAATGCAAGGTATATATGTAATGATAGATATGAATGCATAATATATAAATATTGTAAATACAATATCAGATTTCATATGTAGACATAGAACCAATGCATAGCTGATATTTAGATTGAATGTTAGTTCATTTTAGGTTGTTCGAACACTGAACTGTCCATGTAAGCATATATACCTTCCTTTTCCTATTGCCAAGCCAATTTTAGTTTTCAATATAGTGAAATGTCTATGAATGTAATATTAACCTTCAACCCCTTAATTCGAAATGTTAGTTAATTTCAGTATTAGACAATGCATGAGCTGTATGCATATGGGATGTTGGCTTAATGGCAGATTTCAGATAACATGGTTCATTTTATGTGGTTAGTTACACCAGTTTATGGGATAGCTCACTTTAGTTTATATGTAAATATGGAACTAAACTGAGAATGAACTTCACCCTCTGCACAAGGACACCCCACTCTATATCAACCACCATGCCATGTAACCCTTCTCTAAATGATTGCTATAATATATATAGATTTATGCAAAGTATAGATGCATGTTAGTTATAACTTAAATAGTCTCTACTCTAATGTATATAGATGTATACTTGTAGCCATGCATGTTAAGTATAATACATGTGTAATGTAGATGGGTTAGCTTTGTGCCATGTGTAGTGTAAACTCATAACTAGTGTTGATTTCTCTTTTCATGTACACCTCCATGTTCACACACACACATAGCTTTATATGTTAGTTCTTTTCTCTTATATATATATATATATATATATATATATATATATATATATATATATATATATATATATATATATATATAATGTTGAATATGCATGAATATGATGTATCTTGATATGTGACTTGTGTTAGCTTGTATAGCCTTGGATTTGTATGGTGTGTACTAGCTAGGGTAGACTGGTTAGGCCTAGTGAGACTTCATTGAGTCTATGTTGATCCAGTTGACCTAGCTTTGACTAGATAGTTGACTAGAGTTGACCAAGTATTGACTTTAGCCTAGTTTGACCTAGACAGCATGTAGATGTATTGTAGCAGTCTATTTCCTTATTTTAGACATGTTGTAACTTGTGTTGCTCTGATTAGGAGACAGACATCTCTCCTCAGGCAGTACATTTACTACAGACATTCAGATACGAGGCGAGTACATTCTCTGATCGTTTCATACTTGCATGGATTTACATTCTTGCTCTAGATTACTGTACTTGATGCTGACACGATTGTTATCACGGATTGGTACTATAAGGATCTTCTTTTGGGATGTTATTCCCTTGTATTCACTAGATACATATTGTGATGTACGTTTCACTTCCATATTGTATTTACTGAATACCTATATCCTTGTACGCTCATTGTGCATATTGTACTCTCATTATCACATGAGTTCCAGGGATATACCATTGTACACTATTGTATAACATTGTACAACTATTATATAACATTGTACACCTATTGTATAATATTATACATCCATTGTATAACATTGTACACTATTGTGCAAGATAACGTAACTGGAGTGGATCCTTGTGTATTGATTGGGGAGGGGGAGTAGAATTGGTTATGTAATCAAATCCTATTGTACAAGATTGTATAACTATTGTATATGTCTATTGTACACCCACGTACAATGGAGTTACCATTGCATTTTCCTAGACCGTTTATATAACCATATTGTACTCTAAATCACAGTAGGCTTACATTCTTACTTATCATATTTAGATATTTTCTGTTATCAAATCTCTACTGTTTTTCATACACTTCTTTCTTTCAGCATTTTATGTACCTTACTCTATTGCATGCTTTATATTTCCTAACATGATATGAACTGCGTGATATATTTTGTGCTCGCTCCCGTCCTGACTGGACCTGTTGAAAATTTTACAGAGGATGATGAGGAACCCTGCACCCTTACTTAGAGTTTGCCTAGTTGACACTCACGACCTGGACCCCTGGGGAGGTTCAGGCAGCCGCTCAGGATGATACCTTGTATAGTGTAGATAGCTTAGACTGTTCCTTCTTTTCATGCTTAGCTGTTGTCTTTATTTTCATAGTTGTATATTTTAGAGATGATGAGACTTGTATTCCATTTCTGCTGTACCTCAGTTGAGGATTTCTTATCTATTTCCATCGTGCTACATTCTACCTTAGATTGTGATTGAGTTGTACCTCGGTGTTAGCCTCCTTCTGGAGAGTATATTTCATGTTATGTAGTTATAGTTCATGACCTAGAACAACGTTCTACCGCCGACACTGCGGCGTAGGCTGGACGTTGTTACGTTCTCGTACCCTCACAGTGGGTGCGGGTCGTGACAGTCAGGATCGGCACTGTCGGGCGCGGATCGGCACTGTCGGAATCGGGATCGGATCGGCGCGGATCGGCGCTGTCAGGTCGGGCGCGGATCAGCGCGTACGGTAGCGGGCCGGCACGTACGGTGGCGGGTCGGCGCGTATGGCGGCGGGCGCGTACTGCGGCGGGTGCGTACGGCGGCTGGTCGACGCGTACGGCGACGGGCACGTATGACGGGGATCGGCGGGAGCGGGATCAGCGGACGGCTCAGTCGGAGCCGGGAAGGGAAGGGAGATGTAGAGTCTGGCGGCTAGGGTTTTTGGGAGGCTCTGATACCATATAGGAAATAATAATACTTTTTTGCTAGATCTGATACCATGTAGAGGCTTTGAACTTATCCTATGGACGGCTCTGATACCATGTAGAGGCTTTGAACTTATACACTGTGATCTGTGGGGACCATATCGTCTTCCGTCATCTAATGGGGAACGTTATTTTTTGACTTTGGTGGATGATTTTTTTAGAGTTGTTTGGGTTATTTTATTGACGGATAAGTGTGCTGTTTATTCTATGTTTCTTAAATTCATTGCTATGGTGAAGCGTCAGTTTGGGGCTGATATACGTCGTGTGCGGAGTGACAATGCACTGAATTTAATTGTTTAAGAGATTATTTTTCATCTCAAGGTATATTGTTCCAAACATCATGTGTTGGGACACCTCAACAGAATGGAAGGGTGGAAAGAAAACATCGACATATTTTAAATGTAGCCAGGGCATTGAGATTTCAGGGTTCTCTTTCCGTGAATTTTTTGGGGGAATGTATTCTGGGTGCATGTTATTTAATAAATAGAACCCTTTCTAGTATCTTGAATTTTAAGTCTCCTTATGAAGTTTTATATGGTTCGGCTCCTTCGTATGATCATCTACATATTTTTGGTTGTCTGTGCTATGCGTATGATTTGAAATCCCGACTTGATAAATTTGCTAGCAGAAGCAGAAAATGTATCTTTGTTGGGTATCCACTTGATAAAAAGGGATGGAAACTGTATGATTTGGAGATTAGTAAATTTTTTGTGTCCCGTGATGTTACTTTTTATGAAAAAGTATTCCTGGGTGTGGCTCTGCTAGCGAGATATCTTCTGCGACACGCCATCCATCTATTGAGGTGCCGGAAGACAATATAGAGGCTTTTGGGATGGTGCCGGCTACGGTTGCTGAGGCCGGAGTGGTTGATGATGGCTCGGCACCGAGTGGCGAGGATGCACAGGTAGATGCAGAAGTATTGACAGGAGAGTCTGCTGGGGGTGATGCGGGTACTACTAATGAAACAGGGGATACAGTGTTGCCAGAGGTACCCGACGAGGTAGTATTCGAAAGAGGAATGAGAAAGAAATTACAGCTAGTGCGATTACAGGATTTTATGATGAATGTTGTTAGAAGTAAAAGTCCCCCCCTCACCACAGTTCATCTGTTTCCGTCACTTCCTCAGGTACTTCGTATCATATAACACAATTTTTAAGTTATGACATATTTACTGCTGGACACAGAGATTTTCTTGCAGCTATCACTGCAGGTGTTGAGCCTACTTCATATCGTCAGGCCTTGCGAGATTCAGGTTGGCGTACGGCTATGCAAACTGAAATACAGGCTCTGGAAGATAATAAAACATGGAGTCTTGTCGATTTGTCTCCTGGGAAGAAAGCATTGGGAAGTAGATGGGTATACAAAATAAAGTACAAATCAGACGGCAGTGTTGAGCGCTTAAAGGCATGGCTGGTTGTGTTCGGTAATCATCAGGTTGAGGGGATCGACTATTCAGAGACATTTGCCCCGGTAGCTAAGATGCCTACAGTTCGGGCATTTTTGGCTGTTGCAGCTGTGAAAGGATGGACTTTGCACCAGATGGATGTGCACAATGCTTTTCTTCATGGAGATCTGACAGAAGAAGTGTATATGAAGTTGCCGCCAGATTTTTCGTATAGTGAACCCAACAAAGTGTGTCGCCTGCGTAAGTCTCTATATGGATTGAAACAGGCACCACGTTGTTGGTTTGCTAAGCTTGCTGCTTCTCTGATATCCTATGGATTTATTCAATCTCATTCCGATTATTCCCTTTTCTCTCCTTTTAAAGGGAAGGTAGAGTTGCATGCTTTGATCTATGTAGATGATATAATTGTGTCTGGTAATGACACAGGTGCTTTAGATGCTTTCAAAAAGTACCTTAGTTCTTGCTTTCACATGAAGGACCTTGGTGTGTTGAAGTACTTCCTTGGCATAGAGGTGGCTCGGAGTGCAGAAGGAATTTCCTTGTGTCAAAGGAAGTATGCTTTGGACATCATTTCAGAATGCGGCTTGATGGGGTCTTGACCCGCTGGCTTTCCCATGGAGCCCAATCACAAGCTGGCAGAATCGACTAGTCCAAAGATGGCGGATGCAGAGTCTTATCAGAGGCTGATTGCGAGGTTGATTTATCTATCGTTTACTCGCCCTGACTTAGCCTATGATGTACATATCTTGTCTCAATTCTTACAGGAGCCTCGACAAGATCATTGGCATGCTGCTTTGAGGGTTGTCAAATATCTCAAACATGCACCGGGACAGGGTATTCTTTTGAAAGCTGATTATGATCTTCGTCGTTCTGGTTGGTGTGATTTCGACTGGGCCAGTTGTCCCTTGACTCGCCGCTCTGTTACAGGCTGTTGGTGTTTCTGGGAGGGTCTCATATTTCTTGGAAGACCAAGAAGCTATCAACTATTTCCCGATCTTCCGCTGAAGCTGAATACCGATCTCTTGCTGCACTTGTTTGTGAGTTGAAATGGTTGAAGGAGTTATCGGTGTGTTTGGGCGTTCACCAGGAGTCTGCTATGTCGGTGTATTATGACAGTTAGTCTGCCCTGCACCTGGCTCAGAACTCGGTATTTTATGAGCGTAATAAGCATATTGAGGTGGATTTGCATTTTGTTTGCGATGTTGTTCGAGATGGCACCGTAATAGCCTCGCATGTTCCTACTTCTTCTCAACTAGCTGACATCTTCACCAAGCCCCTTGGAAAGCATATGTTTGATTCTTTCCTTCCCAAGTTGGGCATTTGTGACTTGCATGCTCCAACTTGAGGGGGGTGTTAGATTATATTTGTAAATGTAAATATGGCCCATAAGCCCAAATATAGACACTATATCTATTGTAACAAACCCTAGCAATAGAAAAAGGCATTATTATTTCCTACATATCTTTTTGTTGAACAACATCGTGTGTATTTTGAGTTTGGAAGATTCAAACCTCAAGTTTAAACCAAAGATTAAGAAACTCTGAGGATTCAAAGCTCAAATTTTAAGGAGAAAATAGAGAATTACAGGATAGAAAGCTCAAATTTGGGCTAACATCTCTATATTCAAACACCCAACATATTTATTTATGAAGATAGAAAAATACAAGATTCAAAACTCAAGTTTTTAGAGAAATGGATATCCACTTGTAAAAAAGTAGCTATTGACAATAACACAGTCATACATTGTAATAAGTATTACAAAGTGAATTTGATTCAATTAGGATTTGAGAAGAACAAGTTCAGTTCAAATTTGGGAGGAAAAAGAGAACACTTGAGAAAGAAAAGTTTAAGTCAGGAGATAACAAGAACAATATGGGTTAGGGTTTTACTGAAATAAATCCCTGTTTAAAGAAGGCAATTTTTGTCCATCTAATTTAAATTTACTCTAGAGGTACATGTCTTAATGGAACTTGGAAGGGGTCTCCATCTCCATGATGAAAAAACGTGCGTTTGATGATAAATGGACAAACATGAGGGGGGTTTCCAGATAATTACCCTTTCCATTACTTATTTGTGAGAGATGTTGATTCATGCTTTATTTACATGGATCTCTTGTTTGCTCTTGCATTATAGTTATTTATGATTGCATAAACACATCGATAACTGTTGTATTTCACATTACTTTCATACATTATCATCCTGTCTAGGGTTTGTCTAAGGGTCCTTGGATCTGCTTGCTTGATTGTGATCATCTATATTGTTCTATCTATATTTCCCTTTAGTTATTTATTCTACATCAGATAGACTAGCTCACAATATGATGCAAGTATAACGAATATAACTTATCATCATGACTTGCTTTTAACTGCCACCTCAATATAACTCCTGTCAAATTTGGCTGCAAGAATACGTTTTCATTTGATTCTACGAAGCGGTGGCCTATATGACTTGAATTTACCACAACATTGGTAGAATTCTTGACAGGTATTTTGGTAGGTTTATGGAGACCAAGCACAAGTATAAAGACTGTGGCCTGAAGAAGAAGGTATCCTCGATATTACCTGTCAGTTGTTGGTTCTGATGGAACTGGGGATTCCCAGGACCCTTCCTTTGGTGTGCGTATTGATCGATCGAAAGTTAAACAGATCTAATACGTGTTCTAACCCTTCATAGGCGGAAACTAGGGTTCACGAATTATACCTGCGGCGGAAAGGAGACAAGTAATTCCTGGCAATCTCGAGCGGACGACCCCAAGATCTTCTGCACGTATTCCTTCCTCGAGTTGGACGTCGTGTGGGCGACGATCTCCCAACCTTTTCTTCTCCTTGGCAGCCCTCTCTTTCTCTCCTTACGTGAATCACAAATTTAGAGAAAATTTTAGATTTCTGATCAGTCATCTGGCGGCCAGAGAATAGAGGATATATATAGGCTACGGCAGGGACCATGAGGAGAAATTAGGGTTAGGCCTCATAACGGATCTTGATATTCCGTGTTCAGCCCGAACACACAATCCAGGCCCATTAACAATAGCTCGGTCCACTAATGAGCTATTGTTGCACTACCTCCCTAATCCCAAATTATGTTTTATAGGCTCCTTTTATTATATGCTCGTTTGGCTCCCCATGTTAAGATATCGTATGTCCGTCGATCAAATTAAGTTACTGACAACTATATTGATTCGACATCTTTTATCCTTAAGTAGTACCGCTCAACTTTATTTGTTATGTCGGATATAATCCACCTGCAGGGTTTATATGACAATCCTTATGAGCTCCTTAAGAGGACATCATCAACCCGATGTATCGGGACATGGATTTTATTTATAATCAACAGCCCATCATACATATAATGTTATTACCCAATTCATAGAGGTTGTTGATCCATAATGAATCTCACTCTTTTATGAGTCAAAGTAATGCACACTGCATATACATGTCCGTTATTATATCCGGATTAAGAGCACAAGCATCCATAATAACAGAGGTGTTTGTTCTCTTATGTAGTCAGTACAAATAGAACAACCTCAAGTGGTCCTGTTCAATACACACAAAGTGTACTAGTGTAAACCTATAGTCAAGATAGACTAATACCAGATTACACTACAACCTTTCCAATAGATTGTCCAAGTCCATCTAGGTTGTGAACTATTTATATACTCCATAGAAAACTGATAATATGATCTTCTGTGTGACACCACACACCATATTATCTACAATATAGAATATCAGACATTTATATTAACACTTGCAACAAATACAATATGCAAACATTTGCCCATATGATCCTCATTCAAAATTTAAGGAAATAAGGTTACTACAAAAGTGATGCTTTTAGTATATAACCCTAACAATCTCCCACTTATACTCAAAGCATTACTTTTCAGTATACTGTTACAAATCTCCCACTTATACTTAAAGCCATGCTGCTACACATCTGACTCCCATTCCCTCAACATGACTGTCAAAAGCCTTAGCTGGTAAGCTCTTTGTAAAGGGATCAGCTAGGTTGTTGGCTGATGCTATCTTGATCACAGCAACTTTTTCTTTCTTTACGAAATCTCATATCATGTGGTACTTGCGCTCAATGTGTTTGTCTGTCTTATGGGCTCGTGGTTTCTTCGAGTTTGCAACTGCACCACTATTATCACAATAAAGTGTAATAGACTTAGGCAAACTAGGTACCACATCCAAGTCCAACAGAAAGTTTCTGAGCCAAACCGCTTCTTTGGCTGCCTCAGAGGCTGCCACATGCTCGGCTTCCATGGTGGAATCAGCAATACATTTTTGCTTGATACTCCTCCATACAATGGCTCCACCTCCCAAAGTAAATACATAACCTGAGGTAGATTTTCTGGAATCCCTATCTGACTGAAAATCTGAGTATGTATACCCCAAGGGAACTAAACTGTCTGCCTGGTAAACTAGCATATACTCTTTAGTCCTTTTCAGGTACTTCAAAATATGCTTTACGGCAGTCCAATGCTCTTGTCCTGGGTTAGACTGATATCTGCTGACCCTGCCTACGACAAAGCAGATGTCTGGTCTCGTACATAGCATTGCATATATTAAGCTTCCTACTGCTGAAGCATAAGGAACTGCCTTCATGTTCTCTATCTCTTTAGGTGTCCTCGGACACTGCTCCTTTGATAGAGCAATTCCATGTCTAAAAGGTAAGAAACCTTTCTTAGAATTTTGCATACTAAAACGAGTTAGTACAGTATCGATATAGGAAGCTTGGGATAAGCCCAACATCCTTTTCTTGCGATCTCGTAGAACTTTGATCCCAAGGATGTGACCTACTTCTCCCAAGTCCTTCATATCAAACTGTTTGGATAACCATACTCTTACATCAGATAGCACCTTCACATTATTTCCAATGAGCAAGATGTCATCCACATAAAGTACTAGGAACACCACCACATTTCCGTCACACTTTCTGTATACACATGATTCATCCTGACATTGATCAAATCCATAGGATTTTATCACCTGAGCAAAACATATGTTCCAAGATCTGGAAGCTTGCTTAAGTCCATAAATGGACTTCTTGAGCTTACAAACAAGATGCTCATGGCCCTTTTTAATGAACCCGTCTGGTTGCTTCATATAGATGTCTTCCTCAAGACTTCCATTAAGGTAAGCTGTCTTGACATCCATTTGCCAAATCTCATAATCGAGATGAGCTGCAATAGACAAAAGAATCGGAATAGACTTAAGCATGGCTACAGGAGAAAATGTTTTCTCATAATCGATACCCTCTCTTTGAGTAAAACCTTTTGCTACAAGCCGAGCTTTAAAGGTTTCAACCTTACCGTCTGATCCTCTTTTTTTCTTATAGACCCACTTGCATCCAATGGCTTTTACACCAACGGGTGGTTCTACAAGCTCCCAGACCTGATTAGAATCCATAGATTCTATTTCAGATATCATTGCTTTTTGCCAAGACTCTACATCTTTATCTTGGAGTGCCTCATTGTAGGTATATGGATCATAGTCTTGTTCCTCAGGGACGAAGTCTGACGACTCTTCCAAGAACATATATCTATCAGATTGTATCACAACCCTCCCACTACGACGAGGCACTATCGGTTGTGGTGTAACATTTGTGACACGTTGTGCAGTTATTTGTGGTTCATCCTCTTGTACTGTTGGTACTGAAGTACTTGGTGTCTCACATCTCAGTTCTTCTAGAACAACTCTACTTGTGGGTTTATGGTTCATCACATAGTCTTCCTCTAAGAATCGGGCATTGGTGCTAACAATGACCTTCTGATCCTTAGGACTATAAAATAAACCTCTTTTTATTCCTCTTGGATAGCCTACAAACAAGCGTACTTCTGTACGAGATTCCAACTTATCTGCTTTCCCATTCAGCACATGTGCTGGACTACCCCAAATTTGAACATGTTTCAGACTAGGCTTACGCCCAATCCACAGCTCTGTGGAAGTAAGAGGTATTGACTTAGAAGGAACCAAGTTCAATATATAATCTGCAGTCTCTAAGGCATATCCCCAAAACGAATCTGGCAAATCCGAATAACTCATCAATGATCTAACCATCTCCATAAGAGTTCTATTCCTTCTTTCGGCTACACCATTCTGTTGGGACGTTCTAGGTGCAGTCAATTGGGATACAATCCCAACCTCTGATAAATAATCTCGAACTCTCCAAAGAGGTACTCGCCACCACGATCTGATCGTAATGACTTGATACATTTTCTATGACGTTTCTCCGTTTCAGCCTTGTACTCTTTGAATTTCTCAAAGCACTCAGACTTACGGCGCATCAAACAAAAGTATCCATACCTTGAATAATCGTCAATAAATGTGACAAAATATTCAAAGCCACCTCTAGCTTGGATAGTCATGGGTCCACACAAATCAGAATGAACCAATTCCAACACATCTTTGGCCCTATACCCCTTTGCCCTAAAAGGCCTTTTGGTCATTTTACCTTCCAAGCAGGATTCACAGACTGGTAGTGCCTCCACTTCCAATGAACTCAAAGGTCCATCTTCAACCAGTCTTTGAATCATTCTTAGGTTAATATGCCCCAATCGCAAGTGCCAAAGATATGTTTGGTTCATACAAGAAGGTTCTTTTCTCTTATTTAAGTTAGATGACATATTATTCATTTCCATAAGTTGCATTGTGGGCGAAATATGATTAATGACATACAAATTATCAACCAATGCACCAGAACAGATAAAATGTTTATTCTTTCTAATAACAATATTGTCATTAAAATAAACTGAATATCCATCCTTAACTAACATAGAAACAGAAACTAAATTCCTTCTAAGTGAAGGTGCATAAAGACAATCTCTCAATGTCAAATACTTATTTCTACCAAAAGATAAAGTAACATCTCCTAATGCAATGATCGATACTTTTGTAGCATCACCCATGAACAAGCATATCTCTCCATCACTGAGCCGTCTGGTTTCCTGGAACCCCTGTAATGTATTGCAGACATGATTAGTGGCTCCTGTATCTACACACCAGGTGCCGGTAGATAACACCGCTAAACATGTTTCAACTACTAGTAAATGAGATATACCTTCTTTGTTCCCTTGTTTGAGAAGTGGACAATCAGTCTTCCAATGTCCTGACCCTTTGCACTTGAAACATTTGCCTTTCGGTTTTTTCACCGTGCTTTGAGATCCCATGCCATTTTTTGCTGAGTTTGCCTGTTTCTGAATATTGTTCTTCTTCTTACCGCTTTTTGGCTTAGAAGTAGAAGCCTTTTCAGAAACAAAAATATGACCACTCTGCCTAAAGAGAGATTCAGCATCCTGTAGCTCTTTTGTAAGTTCTGCCAAACTATACAACCTTTTTTTCATGTTGTAATTAAGGCAGAAATTGTCAAAAAATTTAGGCAGAGTCCCAAGAATGATATCGACCTGGGATTCCCCATCGATTTCAGCTCCAAGGATCTCTATCTCATTCAGATGACCCATCATCTTGAGAACATGATCCCTTACTGGTGTACCCTCGGCCATTTTTGTATTCATCAAACATTTCATAGCAAACTGCCTAGCTGCTCTACTCTGATGTCCGAAGAGTTCCTTGAGGTTATACATCATGTCATAAGCTGTGGCCATGGCCTGATGCTGATGTTGCAGTACATTTGACATAGATGCCAGAATGTAACACCGCGCCATCTCATCTGCCTTTTTCTACTTCTTATAAGCCTCTTTGACCTCTTCATAAGAGTTAACATCAGGCTTAGGTGGGCATTCCTCAACAAGTACATATTTGTACTTCTCAGCAGTCAGAACAATGTCCAAATTACGTTTCCAATCAATATAATTAGGTCCAGTAAGTTTGTTTTCTTTAAGAATCACTATAAGTGGACTGAAAGAACCTATTTTTGAAATCCTGAGAATCACATAAATAAAATTATGTAGGGCAAAAAAAAACTTTTTGAATTAACTAAATATTGATTCCCTCAAAACAATAATAAGAAATCACTAACACCTTCAACACCATGAATTTAGCATGCCACGATAGTGTGGACGTATACAAATTCAACTTTGTTGAAGTAGATTTTTCTTATTAATTTTACTATCACGTCAATATAACTTTATGACAAATAAAATTAATATGCTGGTCTTGCTCTGGTCATACAAATAATAGTAGTGACTCCGATGGGGAGGATACCATTATTTGTATCTAAGTGTATACCATTACTTAATACTAAGTCCATTACCTTGTAATGAGTTCCTTCAGATGGAGAAGTGAACATATTAGGTAACTTTCTACAATTATTCCTAAGGAAGTTTGTACTGGTGATCCATAATTATACTCATCCGATATGGAGGAAAGCACTAAAGCCAAACGCAAGTATAATTACATCACCTACAAACCAGTAATGGAGACCATAGGATTTATACTAAAAAAATCCTCTCCCACTTAGTTATTTAACAATGAGGATTTTTCTACTAGTTAATATTATGTCCATGTTGTCCATTATTAATGTAGGCTTGGTTTTTCAAAAAAAACAACCACACAATAATAAACATGCATAATCAGAAAAAGCAAAATGACAAAAATAAGAGAAAATATCCAACTATTATGGTCATTTTTGCTGCTCCGTCCTCAACTATTCGAATCCAAAATCTGGCGCTGCGCAGATCTATTCGGGGTTCGACCTGCCCGGTCAGGTCGCGGGGTTCGGGGCAGCGCCCCAATTTTTTTTAATAAGGTTTTGGCTGTCGATTCCTTCATCGAAAATCATCTGTCTGCCTCTGGACTGCTAAAAACTAGCATCTCGTCCGGCGTCAGAAACAGCCGCCACCGCCATCACGATTGATCAAAAATAATTAAAATTACATCAATCCTATGCCTCTCGAAGGAGTTCACACATAATCTAGATTGAAAAATTAAAATAATAAGCACGATCAACCCTCGTGATTTTAATTACATCCACAGCAACAACAACATCCATGATATGTTCGTGGTTTAAACAACACAATCAAAAAACATGTATTGGACCATAATAGTTGGATCTAAGATGCCTGCAAAATCGAGTTAGAACCGATCTACATCTATGGACTATTACACAGCGCAGGTTTTATTGGACAACATGGACGTATCAATAAATACATAGATCCAAAGTGGCTCTGATACCAATTGATGGAACTGGGGATTCTCAGGACCCTTCCTTTGGTGTGCGTATTGATCGATAGAAAGTTAAACAGATCTAATACGCATTCTAACCCTTCATAGGCGGAAACTAGGGTTCACGAATTATACCTGCGGCGGAAAGGAGACAAGTAATTCCTGGCAATCTCGAGCGGACGACCCCAAGATCTTCTGCACGTATTCCTTCCTCGAGTTGGACGTCGTGTGGGCGACAATCTTCCAACCTTTTCTTCTCCTTGGCAGCCCTCTCTTTTTCTCCTTACGTGAATCACGAATTTAGAGAAAATTTCAGATTTCTGATCAGTCTTCTGGCGGCCAGAGAATAGAGGATATATAGGCTACGGCAGGGACCATGAGAAGAAATTAGGGTTAGACCTCATAACGGATCTGGATATTCCGTGTTCAGCCTGAACACACAATCCAGGCTCATTAACAATAGCTCGGTCCACTAATGAGCTATTGTTGCACTACCTCCCTAATCCCAAATTATGTTTTGTGGGCTCCTTTTATTATATGCTCGTTTGGCTCCCCATGTTAAGATATCGTATGTCCGTCGATCAAATTAAGTTACTGACAACTATATTGATTCGACATCTTTTATCCTTAAGTAGTACCGCTCAACTTTATTTGTCATGTCGGATATAATCCACCTGCAGGGTTTACATGACAATCCTTATGAGCTTCTTAAGAGGACATCATCAACCCGATGTATCGGGACATGGATTCCATTTATAATCAACATCCCATCATACATACAATGTTATTACCCAATTCATAGAGGTTGTTGATCCATAATGAATCTCACTCTTTTATGAGTCAAAGTAATACACACTGCATATACATGTCCGTTATTATATCCGGATTAAGAGCACAAGCATCCATAATAACAGAGGTGTTTGTTCTCTTATGTAGTCAGTACAAAGAGAACAACCTCAAGTGGTCATGTTCAATACACACAAAGTGTACTAGTGTAAACCTATAGTCAAGATAGACTAATACCAGATTACACTACAACCTTTCCAATAGATTGTCTAAGTCCATCTTGGTTGTGAACTATTTATATACTCCAAAGGAAACTGATAATATGATCTTCTGTGTGACACCACACACCATATTATCTATAATATAGAATATCAGACATTTGCATTAACACTTGCAACAAATACAATATGCAAACATTTGCCCATATGATCCTCATTCAAAATTTAAGGAAATAAGGTTACTACAAAAGTGATGCTTTTAGTATATAACCCTAACAGGTTCAGTCAGTCAGTGGTTTTTAGTAGATAAAATATACCTCTCTATTGTCCTTTCTGGGTACTGATATCAAAAGATAGATAATTGAATAAAATACTATTATTCCCGAAACAGATCTTAGATGAAAATCTCGATCTCTTAATGAGACACGAAAATGTATACTCGTTCTCTTTGTGAGAACGAGGTTGATGACTCAGCCTCTTTGTGCGAATACGAATTGATGTCACGGTCTCTTTATGAGAACCGGAGTTGATGTCAGGTCTCTTTGTGAGAACCGGAGTTGATAAAGACAACTTTGCTGGGGTGATGAAGATCACCATTGCTCAAAGCAAGATTTGCCCTATTACGATCTGCTTCCAGGAACCAGCAAGTTCGAAAGAACTTCTGGAACGCTCGCTGTCACCTCCTTTCACGAACTCAAAGAACTCCGATGGACTCCAATGGAAGTAGCCACACAGCTCTCTTCGTAACTTAATTTCAGCCTCTTCTTAATGAAGGCACGAATAGAATATTTAAAGAGAAGGGCCGAAACCCTAACCCTAATCCTGGCCGTAACTAACTGCGAAAAGATAGGAGCGAATAATGGAAATATTTGAATAGATTAAATTCAAATTCCACAAAAGATGCATCTGATTAATTGACTCAATCTTTCCATAACCGCTCAAATCTTCCAATCAACCACATCATGAGCCGTCTGTGCCCCTTAGCCCACTTAGCCCGTCAGCTCGCATGCCTGCGCATAGCTGTGTAGCAGCACAGACGTGCAGCCCCGCAGCCCACGTACCTGCACGTAGCTGCGCAACGGCACAGACGTGCAGCCCCGCAAGTGCACAACAGCACATCAACACAGCTCCTGTGCGTGCACCTGTGCGGCCCATATGCAAGCACCTGCGCATGCGACTCGCGTAGAAGACAAGCATACGAGCGCATCAACTTCGTACAAGGCACCATGCGCCGATGCTGACATGCTAAGTGCAAAGTGCACCAACAAAGCGCCACTTTACGCCCTTGAGCCCAAGTCCGAGTCCGAGTCCGAGCCCGAGCCAGAGTCCGAGTCTGAGTCCGAGTCCGAGTTCGAGTGTAACTCGCTAAGCCCCTTCGGGGCTTAGCTCTTTTAGGAATTAAATCCATGAGCATAACAAAAAGCATTAATGCTTCTTTGTTGGGTTAGCCTTCTTTCTACTAGAAAAATCCTCCTATATGGCACCTATGTGTCTCTCCACACCTCATGTGATTCTCTCAACACAAGCAAAGCTTTATATAGAGATACAATCCATTTGGCCTAGGCAATGTGGGACTATCTTTCTAGTTCTCTAAGGCAAAACACCAACAATCTCCCATATATCTCTATATATGGGTTGAGCGTTCCCTACAGTGACTGTCCACCATGCATTAGGATGGATGTCGATACGACTTGAATCTTCCCGCATTGGTTAAATAACATCATGATACAAGAATGGACTAAGCCTTAAATTCTGCATCATAACTGTAATTCTTTCCACTCACACAATGACATAAACTGAGCTTCTGGCTGCACATTAAAGACCTTGTGCCAGCCTAGTTTTGGTGTATGTATCTTGGATGTCTATAAGATTTTCTCAAGAGACGGCCTATATCTCTATCCATACACTTTAGGTGAGTTCTTCTAAAGAGTCTTTGGCATGAAGCATTTTGCTTCCTTGCGGTGCAACACCGCTTTGACATGGCTCAAAGCCGAAGCACTGCCTCATGTAGTGTCATGCCACTTGTAGCATGAGGCCCAACCTCTTTGTATTGAAAAACTACCCAGCATGAAGCCTTTCGCTTCTTTGCGGTGTTACGCTACCGTGACATGGCTTGCAAAGCCGAGGCACTACCTCATGTAGTGTCATCCATTGTAACATGAGGCCCAGCCTCTTTGTAGTGCTACCTACCACTTTTTATTATACAGCATTAGGCCATCTTGCCTATGTGCGGTGCTATGCCGCTGTGATTTGGCTCGAAGCCGAGGCTTTTCCCTCACTAGGTACCTCATGTGGTATCATCCTACTGTAGCATGGAGTACTACGCTCCTTAGTAGTATTGTGCTACCCGTGATTCCTGTAAAGCACGCCGGACATCCCAAATGCCCGAGAACTCATTAAGTCTTCCAAGCCATCCTCCCACAAGACTTTGTTCTATTCGAAGAACAAACAGTAGACAATAGTGGTTCTGGGTTAATAACCCCGCAACGTCCTAAAGGATTGCCCACTACACCTGATATTCTTCCAGTCAATAGTCCTTCTTTGAACTAAAAGCTAGATGCCTAGTAGATTTCTCTTTGAACTAATAGCATAAAACTTTATAGTAGAATTACAAAGACACAATATCAAAGTATCTTCAAGCATATTTTACATGCTGTGTCATCGACCAGCTGGCGCTTGAGACCTTTGGTGAACGGATCTGCCAGATTCTCCTGGCTCTGAACATCAACTACGGTAATAACTCCTCTTTTAATAAGATTATTTATCGCTTTGTGCCTTAGACGCACAGTCCTCTTCTTACCATTGAAGAGGTCATTCGATGCCACCGCTGTAGTCACCTGGTTTTCGTAGTATATCAGTATCGCTGGTATCTGTGTACTGACCATTAGAAGATCATAGATGAGCTCCCAAAGCCATTCTGCTTCATCTGCTGCAGCTGCCAGTGCATAGAACTCAGATTCCATATAAGAGTGAGACAACATAGTCTGCTTCTTTAACTTCCATGATATAGCAGCTCCACATATGGAGAAAACATATCCTCCTATGGACCTTTCACTCTCTACTTATGAGCACCAGCTTGTGTCACTGAAGCCTTCTACTACTTTTGGATCTCTGTAGTAGTGTAGTGCATACTTCTGAGTCTTTTTGAGGTATCTCATAACCCTCTTTATAGCTTTTTAGTGCTCCAACCCTGGATTGCTCGTGAACCGACTCAGCATCCCCACGACAAAAGCTATGTAAGGCCTTGTGACAGTAGTTACATACATCAAATTCTCGATGATGCTGGAATACTCTAACTGTCTGACACTTTTTCTTGGATTTGGCTTCAGCTTCTTGTCACACCTATACGACGTATCGATCCCTGGAAGATCCTGATACCAATAGCGTGTGAGCATCTTCTCAATGTAATGAGACTGTGACAATGCCACTCCAGTTTCCATCCAGATGATCTTTATCCCCAGGATTACATCAGCTTCCCCTAAGTCCTTCATGTTGAACTTAGACGAGAGGAACTTCTTTATCTCAGTAACACTTGCTAGATCTGTACCCAAGATCAGCATGTCGTCTACATACAGACAAACGATAACTCCTCTCCTTTCAGCGAACTTTGTGTATACACACTTGTTTGTCTCGCTGACCCTGTAGCCGTTTCATTTTATGTCTTTATCAAACTTCTCATGCCATATTTTGGGAGCTTGTTTCAGACCATACAAAGATTTCACCAAGTTACAGACTGTCTTCGAGGCCCTTGACGAAGAATCCTTCTGGCGGTTGCATGTAAATCTCTTCGGTTAATTCACCATTCAGGAAAGCGGTCTTAACATGCATCTGATGAATTACCAGCTTGTGAATTGCGCTCAGAGCAATCAGCATCCTGATGGTCGTCATCCACGCTACTGGAGCATATATGTCGAAATAATTGATCTCTTGCTTCTGAGAAAATCCCTTGGCAACTAATCTTGTCTTGAACTTGTCAACAGTTCTATAGGCCTTCATCTTCTTCTTGAAGATCCATTTACATTCGACTAGTTTTCTCTTTCAGGCAGGACGACCAACACCTACATATTGTTGGAGGTTATTGAGTCATACTCATTATTAATAGCCTCATTCTAGAAGACAGTATCTATGGTCTTCATCGCCTCATTATAGGTAAGCAGATATGCTTCTACATGATAGGTGACAAAATCCTCTCCAAAGTCCTTCTGTCTTCTCATTCGCTTAGACACTGGTTCTGCGAGTTCTAGTTCAACAGTTGATTCTGCAGCAACTTCTTCTCGAACTACCTCTTTATAAGGAACTTGAGCTTCCTGTGCACTCACACTGTTCTCCGAAATGTCTGTAAAAATAATGTTCTTGTGTCTTGAAATTTATCTTCAAAGAATTCTGCATCACGGGATTCAACGATGTGATTTGACTCAACATCAAGGAACCTCCCAGATCATTCTTGTCAGCATAACCCAGGAATATAGTCTTCGTACTCCTCATTTCCAGCTTCTGAATCTTCAAATCCGGAAGCTTCACATACGCTAGATACCCCCACACTCGAATGATATTCAAGTTGGGTCTGACGTTGAACCAGAGATCATGAGGAGTGACCTTCGAAGTTGTCACAACCCGCACCCGGTGTAGGGGCACGAGAAGTGGGTACGTCCAGCCTACGCCACAGTATTGGCGGTAGAACGCTGTCCTAGGTCACATACATATAATAATTATAAGGTACCTGTACAATATATACGCTCCGAATGAAGGACAATATAGAAATGTACAACTCAATCACAGCTAAGGTAGAAAATACGATAAGATAGATTGATATGAAAGTCGCCAAATGAAATACAACATGAGAAGAAGTCTAAGTGTCTAAGATAACATCTCCACAAAATCCAGAATAACAACAAGATCCCAAATATAACATAAATGTATCCAAATGAGACAAGATATCAAAATAAGATAGAAGTCTAAGCTAACTAGCCTAAACTGTAGGGGTGACATCCTCTACTGCTGATGGATCCTGCTGAAGGTCCAAGTCGCAGGTGTCATCTATGGCAGCTCCATAATAGGTAGGGCAAAGGTCATCGTCATCCTCTGTAATATTTTCAACAGGTCCAGTTAGGACATGAACAAGCACATAATCTCAACAGTTCATATCGAGACAGGAATATAAATCATGCAATAGAGTAAAATACATGAAACGCTGAAAAAAAGTACATGTAGTAAAAGAGAGAGAACTGTAATATAAAGAGCTACTATAAGTAGAGAACTATCAGTGACTAGTGATGTAGAGTACAAGATAGACATGTGAACGGTTTAAATTTGCAGATGATTACAATAAGAGTTTATACAATGACCATTGGATAATTCACATGACTGCTTCTACTCCCTCGTATCCCAATCAATACACAAAGATCCTGACAAGTTATGTTATTGTACAATATTTCACATGGGGGCCCATAAATGGGTGCACATGAAGGTATACATGAGGGCTCTGTGAGCCTGAGAGTACATGAATCATAAGAGTGCACATGAATAATAAAAGCACAAGAGTACATAATGAAAGTGAAACGCACATGACATGATGTATCTGATACTCTTGAGGGGGATAACATCTCAATGTAAAGATCCATATAGTACTAATCCGTGTTAACAACGTAACAGCATCAAGTAAAGTAATCTAGAGCAAGAATATAAATCCTAGCAAGTATAAAATGATCAGAGAATGTACTCCCCTGATATCCTGAGTATCTGGTAAGTGTAGATGTCCAGACATAGTAGATGAGTCCTATTTAGAGCAACACAGGTCACAACATGTCCAGAATGGTAATATTGAAGATTACAATACATTCTATATGATTTCTGGGTCATCTAGGCCAAAGTCAACTCTTAGTCAACTCTGGTCAACTTACAAAGTCAAACTAGGTCAACCAAGCTATTCTAGGTCTAAACCTAGTCTAACAAGTCATTCTAGACTAAAGTCAACCCTTGGTCAACTCTAGTCAACTACACTAATCAAACTAGGTCAACTAGGTAAAGTCCTAGCCCAATCAAGTCTCACTAAGCCTAACCAAGTCTAGCCTAGCACTCACACACAAATACAATGCCAAGGGCAACACACACACACACACACACACACACACACACACACACACACATATATATATATATATATATATATATATATATAAATATATATATATATATATATATATATATATATATATATATATATATATATATATATATATATATATATATATATATTTTATATATATTTGCATTCACGTATTTATACATACATTGCATTCATATATCTACACATTACATACATGGATATATAACATACATGTATACATCCATACATGCTTACATTACATACATGCATATTTACATACATACATATTACATACATACATTATTCATGCATTACATTATATACATGCATTCATACATTCAATGAATGAAAAGAAGGAAGGGAAAAAAATGGAAGGGAGGCAAGGAAATAGAATGTAAACAAGTGTGAGTGACAAGTGAGTGGTGTCAAAGTGTCAATATTGATATGTGTACATGGCATAATAGACTCGGTGTGTGTGTGTTGTGATATGGTGTGGCATCAAGGGGGTTTTTAAGTGCATTTATGCAAAGAGGGTTGAAGTATATTCATGTAATGTGTGTGTGCATGCATATATATGAGTGTGTGTGTGTTTTGTATCAGGAAAATAGGGGATAGAGGGGTTCAGGTTCATATGCAGTAGGTTAACAACAATGAAAGTTCAGTTTGTGCAGCATAGTGTAGTGTCATGTACATAACCGTGTTCAGTTTTACATAGAGGGGATTTAGTGAAGGGTTAACTGCAATAAGGGTTCAGTCAAGTTGCAGTTGCTTACAAGTAAACTTAATTTCAAAAAAACATAGAAGAAATCCCAAACCCAAGTCCAATTCTCAGTTTTGCATTAACATACAATCTCATATTTTCAGTTTTTGCTCAAATCCTATTTCCATTCTCAGGTTTACATTCAAAACAAAACTCAGTTAAACAAACAAAACCAAAATAATCATTTCAGTTTACAGACCCATCCCTTGTTCAGTTTAACAGTTAACATTTATACACACATGAGATGAACTCATATCAGAATTTAACAGTATATACATATATCAAACCTTATCATTCGAATTATATC
This sequence comes from Iris pallida, assembly GCA_029216955.1. NCBI lineage: Eukaryota > Viridiplantae > Streptophyta > Magnoliopsida > Asparagales > Iridaceae > Iris > Iris pallida. The sequence continues at coordinate 18,914,562 of JANAVB010009999.1, read as the reverse complement.
AAAACCCTATCATGTAACAAAACCCAACAATATATACAATCTCAGTTTTTTCAAACATAGGTTGAACACATACCTAATTAAACTAAGTATCAGCCAATACTAGTAAACATGTATCAATTATGTTCAAAACCCGACTTCCACCCAATATGAACATCACTATGAATCCCAAATGTGTAAACATGCATCTATGACATATATATATATATATATATATATATATATATATATATATATATAATATATATATATATATATATATATATATATATATATATATATATATATATTAACATATCAATTAACATTAATTTACATTTGAAAACCCAAATTTAGGTCTCTGAAAACCCAGTTTATACACAGTATCAGAGTTTAAGCTCGAACCCTAAATTAGGAATCAATTTGAAAATAAACATCAAATTAAAGGCAGGTGATGTGTCGTGTACATACTCTCGTGTCACACGAGTCATCTCGTGTCCAAACATTTGGACGCGAGGTGTCCAAACAACAAACGAACACAGAACAGAAATCGTAGAGTGCAGTCTCGTGCACGCAATACACGAACTCGTTGTCGGTCCTAAAAATCAAGTTGCACCCATCAAAAAAGCAATGAAAATCAAATTGTGCACCCATCAAATGAACTGCACAGGAGACAGATTACGTAACAACTCAACTGCGCATGCTGAACTGCGCACTCATCCAAGCGCGCTAGCTGACATGGCCACGTCATCATTATCTGACAGAGAATCAGATCTTCTGACTGCTGACAGCCCGAAGAATGAGGAAACTGTTCGTTTCTCATGCAGCACAGCGCTCGAGGACAACTGTACAGCCAACACAAGCTACCAGCCCAATCGAGGCGCAGTCTGCCAGAATCCCTGCAGCGCAGTTCAATCACAGCACAGTCTGAAGCTAGCGCAATTCATGTGGCGCAGTCCACCGAGACAACTGACATTTTGTACGTGGCATACATGCCATCAATTGCTTACCACGTGGCAACCGTCTGTACACGATCATGCGCATTTCACTCAAACAATGCCATGTGTCCCATAAAGTTGGCCCACGATCAAATAACTGCCAGTACAGTTCGCTGCTTGCGCAGTCCAATGTCTGCGTAATCTATCCTGCGCAATCCATCCTGCGCAATCCAGAATAACTAAAAATTAGTTATTTCCAGAACTCTATAAATAGAGTTTTAAGTCCTTCATATGGAAGATCAGAAAAATCAAAATCAAGAGCAGAGATCATCAGAGAAATCAGGAGTTCTTGCCCAAGTGCTGCTGCATTCTTCAGAGGCTACTGCCTTCAACTTCAGAGGCTATCGTCTTCAAAGTTCGCATCGTCCATGGGATAAAGCGATCGTCTTCAGATCGGATTCCTATAGTTGTACTTTTCCAGAATTCAATTGTAATCTTCTTACAAAGTTTGTGAAATAAAGAACACTTTTGTTTTTGCAAACAAAATGGCGACTCTGCTGGGGACGACTTTCTCCTCCGACGAGAAAGTGACAACTCAATGTGACGTTGCGTCTATCAGAAAGACGCAGAAGACGCTGGTTGTAAAGGTCAACCAGACGGCCTACGAGGTGATGGTCAACTCCGGGACTACTCGTCGTACTGCAACCTCTGCCCAGAGCAAGGTTCATTCAGTGTGGACTCCAAAGTCCTCTGTACATTCCTCTGTGCAGTCATCTGCGCAGTCTGCTGTCTCTGCTCCTAAAACTGTTGCGCAGTCTGCTGCCTCTACTGCCCATGCGCAGTATACTACTCCTCTTGTCAGTGCACAAACCACTTCCTATGCTGCTCTGGTAAAGTGCCAAACTCTTCTTCCTCTGGCGCAGTTGGCTGCAACTCTTCCTGCGCAGTCCACTACTCCAGCAACCAGAGTACAACTCAAGTACTCTGAAGTCACGACTCCTGCTGCGCAAGCTGCTGTGTCTGTGGCCAAAAGGCCATCTGTCAAAGCTGCTCATGCGCAACCAGCTAATGTGCCTACTGCCACCTCAACCCCTGCACAAACTGTTCTGGCACAGTCTAAGAGGGACAGCCCTTTGGCTAATATCTCTTCTTCTTACAGCAAGGAGAAAGACTCAACTTCTCTTCCCAAGCACCCTGTTGCTCCAGCGCAATCCACTGGGGGTAGTCTGCTGCCTACTCCTCCTCCTCTTCAGAACAAAGGAAAAGGCCCGTTGGTCTTTTCTCAAACTTCCTCGTTCCAAGACTTGGAAAACAACAGAGGGAAACGCTCTTTAGCTAACCCTTCCTCACAAAACAAGGGAAAAGGTCCTTTGGTCTTTTCTCAGTCTTCCCCGGTTTTTACCTCGGAAGATCAATCTGAACATGCCTCAGCACCAATCAGTACAAGAACCCGTTCAAACAAGAGTTCTTCTCTTCTGACCAAAGGAAAATGTACTGATCAAAGAGGTATTCTGCTTACTCCGGTAGCAAAATTCTAAGATCTCCTAACTCTCCAGATATCCCGATCAAAGCAGGGTAAATTACGGATGTCTCAGACAGAAACTCCTGGGGGTGAGTTTGCTGATATACGAAGTTATCTTAATAGACCTCGGTCTATGTCCACTTCGACAAAACGCAAGCAGCCAACGCCGAAGACGAACCTGTATCAAAGGCAAACTGCCAGGATCAAAAATCCTGACACCTATGCTAATGAAGTGAGTACTTCCCTGTACACTCAAGGGACAAAACATCTGAAGAACCGGAACCATATTCCGAATGTTGTCAAAGAACATATCCCTCAAACTTCTTCTCGTTCCGTCGTTGTTCCTGACCTTCGAGAGCACCCCAGGCAAAAGTGGGACAACATCTAAACATCTCCATTTCAACCACTTGAACACCATTGTAACCACAAGGTTATCATCCAGTGCTGTTGCCAGGCAACAAACTGATCTGTCTTCGATCGTCTGACTTTTGTAAACTCTGAACCAATGTCGGAAGACGAAGACGAAGTGTTGTACGCTTTTGTCAACATGGCCTCCCGAGACACTGGGGGTAGAAAATGCTCCAAGCACGGCAAGCCTCGCCGGCCCAGCCAATGGTATTTAGATTTACTCCAAGAATCTTCTAAAGGAGTATTTTGACATACCCGATCTCGAAGCCGAGATACAATCGGTCAAAGGAATCTTCTCCAAGATCCTTCTGGTCATCTTCCTATTTCTCATTCAAGGGATGATTCCTTCTCTGATTATGATACATACAGTAAAAGTTCTGAACAAACAGTGTCTTCTACTGTACCTAGAGAAGTGACAGCTTATATTGTCACTGAAGATCCAGATGCTTCTAGTTCAGCAAATCAAGAACGACGAATTGCTGCACTGGAGGACAAGCCGAAGACCATGGCTGAAATGGTTGCAAATATACATTCTATCATTGAGGCCCAACATACAGTACCACCGATTGTACCTGCTGCAAATCCTGAGATCATAGCATCGTCAGTGCCTGTCAATGCAGGGCTGGGGGTAGTATCTCCTCAAGTACCCCCTGTACAAATTCAACCCACATCCAGTCAGTCAGGTGCTGGGGTAGTGCTTTCCACGCTGTTCTTCCCCCTAACACTCTAATTCAGCCTGCCCCTTCTTCATCGTCGGAGGATGCTAATGAAGCTGTCAAACTCTTGCGCACTCAGTTCGAGGACTTCAATAAGAAAGACAACTTACAGAGATTGGGGATCAAACAACCCTATCCAATTGAATGGAAGGAAGTCCCATTTTCTCCAAAGTACAAGATTCCAACAATTTTACTATTTGATGGCAGTACTTCCCCGAGCCAGTTCATCAACCACTTTGAGGTAATGACTGTCCAACTTCAGCCAAATGACGCTCTTCTTACCAGGGTATTCGTTGGCTATTTAGCTGGTGTAGCATACGATTGGTACAGAAGCTTGCCTGATGGTTGTATCACTTCCTTCTCGGGTCTTAAACAAATCTTCTTGGAACGATTCTATGAGGGAATCAACGACATGACCATGTCGGCTCTCAACAAGATCAAACAAAGACACAATGAAACCGCTGAGAGTTTTATTGAAAGATTCTGTCGAGAAGCTTTAAAGATGCCTCCTGGGACTCCGGCTGCTGTTACCATAGATACTTGCAAGGCTAATCTTTTGCCTATTATCAGCATGTAGACGGGTTCTACTCAATTCCAAGACTGGCCATCCTTCATTGTCAATGCTAAAGCAACTGAAGTTAGCGCTGACAAGTTCAAGCAGCTAGGGGTACTGTCACGATCCGCACCCATTTTTTTTTAAACGGATACGAGACGTGTCCAAGCCAGCCTACGCCACAGTGTCAGCGGTAGAACGCTGTCACGGCCATGAGATCAAAATCACAAAATAATGCTCATTCACATAATTAATTTAACTTACAAGGATCACAAGTTTTACATTTACAGAAAATATAAACTTGTACAAATATTGGAATGACTACAACTCCGCTATCTAGCTAGTTTCTAGGCCTTTGACTGCAAGTACCCCCGTATCTCCCATGCTAAGTGAATCCACGGCTAACCTAAAAAATGTTGGTTTTCAGTCAGGAATGGAACGAGCACAATTCACTGAATGCAATTTCAAATAAAGAAAATGACTATAAACAAAGGTTAGACATCAATCATGAGTTTTGAAAATAAACAGTAAATACGGAAAACCAGTAGCAATAAATAGACACAAAATACTTTCCCCAACTGTTAGAAGTACCTTTGATATGTGATCGGTCTCGGGACAATTATGCGACACGGTCTACATGGTCTAAAGTTACACGGTCTACAGTTACACGGTCTACAGAAAATATTGCAATAAAGAAACACTGTCTACAAATAATAATCACGATCTACACAGTTTAAATGCAGTAATAATCACGGTCTACACTGTCTACTTTGCATTAAATAAATCACTGTCTACACTGTTTACAAGAATAAATTAATCACTGTCTATATTGTCTATACGGTCTACAAGAAATAAATGTAATAATAAACACAGTCTACACGGTCTACACGGTCTAAGGTCAGATCACACATCCTTGGTACTTCTCATTCCCGACTCAACAATTTATAATAGAAAATAATTACATAACCGATGGCCAATCAATGAAATATAGTGAAAATCAATATCGAAATGCAGACAATAAACTGTACTCGCCTGTGGTCCTCTGCTGGTGAAACCGACAGTCTGAACTACCCAATGTGCCACAATAGATAAAACCCGTACAACAGTCTCCGGATGCTGAAATAGATAATACCAATGATCTCAGAATAGTCAAATTAGCTAGGATTGCCTGTCCTTAAGTCCAATTCTGGACACAGGGGCAAAACGGTAATTTCGGGCCAAAACGATGTCCGCCGTTGGACCCGCATTGCACCGAAAAGCGTACCAGAGTCAACGGTCTCTAAAGTCGTCAAACTATATGTCTACGGATCCAGTTTTTCGATACGAACCCAACCGTATGTCCAGAGTTAGATTTCGGCGGGCCGTGCACAAAATCGCCCGTTGAATGGGACCGTGGGGCCCGCAAAACGGTGCTATTATCAACAGTCTCAGAATCGGACCAAACTTGGCATACAGGACCAAAAAAATGATACGTTCCTGCTGGCACAAGTTTCGTCTCGATCTGACGAGCGTGCACAAAGTTATGACTGAATTTACATTACACGGATACGGGGCGATTCCGACGGATACGCATCAAATTCGTCGCGCACACGCGACCAATTTGAATTCCATCAAAGCCCACACGACCACGAAGCCATTACGCACCTTTCGATGCTTTTGGTTCGCGACCACGTCGCCCGGAATGGCGGGACGCACGTCGTGTGGATGGATTTTCTAGTTTTCGAAAACAGTTTTAAACGGGTTTTTCTCGATTTTCAAGTCGATTTATCTTAGCATCTACTGATTATAAAAATAATCTAAAAATAGGGTTTTAATGCTGGTTAGGTTGTCTAGAAGTCTGTTCAAACGGTTTTAGAAAATTTGCGATATCCTGGTCGTAAATCGACCGCCAACTTTGGGTTTCAGGACAGTTTCCAAACCCACAAATCGAGTTTTTTTCTCGGTTTTGGAACTCGTTTATCGTCATGTACATCGCAAATCAAAGCGAACTAATTGAAGGGAGATGAAGGCGTATAGATTAGGTTCGAACTTGCAAAATCGGTTCGGCGATTCGTCGATTGGACGTGGAGAAATCTCGGCGCGAAGTGGCTCCGCGGGGCTGCTGTTACTGCTGCCCTCTCGCTCTGCTGTGCGCGGCCGGCGGCCCTGGCCGGCCGGAGGCGGCCCACGGCGGCGCGCGTGCACGCGCGGGAGTGCGCCCAGGGGTGGAGGTCAGGTGGCGCTTCGTGGTTGCTAGGGTTCGACCGATTTTCCTTCTCTCGTTCTCTCGGTCTCTCTCTATATTATATACGAACTCCTGTCATGTTGGGGTCGGGTGTTGGAATGCTCAGGTGGGGCTTGGGGTTGATTTGTGGGCCGGTTGTTTGCTGTTGTGGGAGTCGGCCTGTGGCCGGACTGCCACTGCCTCTTATTCTTTTTTTTTATTATTATCTCTTTTCTATTTTCTATTCTATTTTCTATTAACAATTGTTGTGTATACCTATATATTTATTTATATACACATATATGTATACGTACGTATATTTATATATATACACATACACCATATTTTTATATACATTATACACTTATATATACTTATATATATACATGCACCTTTATATATAATATTCACATACACGTATACATATAATATATATATTTATATATACACACGTATACCTATATATATCTCTATACATACACACCATGTATATACATATTTATACATACATAAACATACACGTCTATTAATATATATTTATGTACTCATACACAAACACCCATATATAATATATATTCATATATACATACACACACATAGTATTTATATATATAGATATATATACATCTTTGTTAGAGAGTATAATAATAATAACCATTAATAAATAATTTATTTATTAATAACCACAATATTAACATTAATAATAATAATAACCCTAATATCACTGTAATTAAACCAATAATATTTTCGGTGAACTCATCAATCATACCATATTTTGGCTCCAGAAATTCGTACAACTATTCTAAAATCACCATTTAAAGGGCGTGTTTCTCATCCTCATCATACGTGTCAAAGGGCATGTTTCTCATCCTCAGTCCTCCAAACCACTGGCTATTCACTTACCAGTCCAAAAGCAACTAATCGATGGTGGTCGAGATCAAAGGGAGCTCACCTCTTCTGAGCCACTTGTTATCGACTTACGTCGTAACAAGGACAAAAAATAGCTCACCTCTTCTGAGCCACTTGTTATTGATTTATCTCATAACAAGGATAAAAGGGAGCTCACCGTCTCTAAGCCGCTTGTTATCGACCTCCGTCGCAACAAGTCCAATCCTCCTCCACGTTCTTCTTCTCCCCCTCTTGTAATCAATCTGACCAAGCTTGCTAAGGCTACTGGTCCTGTTGTAAATACAGATGTACAAATCAATGAAAAAGCATCTCCTTTCTAGTATACTGATGTCATTTATCATGCTAAGTGCTATTTGGATATGTTAGATAGCTTTCAGTCATTTACAATGGGAGTTGTACAGTCTCTTCAAACAGAAGTCTCACTCGAACACCCAGACGATTCATACTTTGTTGTTCCTTCTAGAAAAAGAGGCGAGAGTCCAATACTTTTTAGTAAAGGACCAGAACAAAAATTCAGCTATACGGATGATAGCAAAAGCCACAATACGGGACATCTCCAACTTTGTCGTTACAGTCAACAATCAAAAGATATCATCCGAAAGATGGGTTATGACTTCAAGAATGGTCTCAACTATGGTAAGGGTAGACGAACCCCTATCCGTACGGCTGTCCCGAAAGGAAAGTCAGAGATGTATTACAGCAGGACCAAAAGAGGTCTCGGATATGCTTCACCTTCGGTATTATTCCCAGCAGTCTTCGAATCCGATAGTGAGAAGCGCTCTAACTCTTCTGATTCCAGATCATGGGATTCTGACACCAGTATTGGTCAAGTTCATCGGTTGATCGTATCTTCTAACATGGTCTTCGTCGAACTTTCGGAAGGTTATGATGAGGATATTGAAAAAAAATCCTGAAGCAGATCCTTGGTCTCAACGAATGGATACCCTATGGGAACTCTGATTCGAACAACGAGAACCTCCTATCGAAGATCAACTGGTTCAAATTGATGTAGGAGAGAGCGGGTCACCTCGTCCAATATTCATCAGCAAGAACCTTCCAGAGGCAGATAAGCAAGAATTAATTCTTTTTATTCGAGAATACATTGATGTCTTTGCTTGGAGTTACGAAGACATGACAGGTCTAGATCCCAAAGTTGCTACTCATAAACTGAATATTTTGCCTAATGCAAAACCAGTCAAACAACATCAAAGGCGATTCAAGCCAGAAATGATGGACACTATTGACGATGAAGTCAAGAAGCTCATCGCTTGTGGCTTTATTCGAGAAGAACAACATCCTGATTGGGTAGCCAACGTCGTTCCAGTCCTGAAGAAAACTGGCAAAGTTCGAGTTTGCATTGACTTTCGGGATCTTAATGAAGCATGTCCAAAGGATGAATTTCCTCTCCCTATCACGGACGTCATGATTGACAGCACCTGTGGGTTCGAACGAATATCTTTCATGGATGGATTCTCTGGATACAATCAGATTTGGATGAATCCTGAAGATAAAAAGCACACTTTTTTTCGCACTCCTCGCGGAGTCTACTGCTATACCGTGATGCCATTTGGTCTCAAAAACGCTGGCACAACGTACCAACGAGCTATGAGTACCATCTTTCGAGATCATCTTCGCAAGACTGTCGAATGCTATGTTGACGACATCGCCGTCAAGAGTCATCTAAAGGAAGATCACATCCAAGACTTGAGAACTATCTTCAATCTCATGTGCCAGCATCAACTCAAAATGAATCCCACCAAGTCATTCTTGGGTGTCTCTAGTGGCAAATTTCTCGGCTTCGTCATTACCTCTAAGGGTATACACGTGGATCCCGAGAAGATCAAAGCCATTCAAGAGAAGCGTCCTCCACGCAACCTAAAAGAGCTACGAAGATTCAAGGGTCGACTTGCATACATCAGGAGGTTCATTTCGAATTTGTCTGGACGCTGCAGACCATTTACTCAGCTAATGAAAAAGGGTGTATCTTTTATTTGGACCGAAGAATGTCAACGAGCATTTGATGACATAAAGCAATATCTCATGAACCTACCAGTTTTGGTGCCACCAATCTCAGGCATACCATTCTTAATGTATGTCCGTGCTATGGATCATTCATTGGGTGCTTTACTTACCTAAAAGAACAAAGAAGGTCATGAACATGCCATCTATTATCTCAGTCGTACTATGATAGGTGCTGAACACCGTTATAGTCCGGTCGAAAAAGAATGCCTAGCTCTTATGTTTGCTATTCAAAAGACAAGGCATTATATCATTGGCCAAACCATTCATGTTATATCCCGAGTCAATCCTCTTCGGGTATTGATGAAGAAGCCGAGCACACTCAATTCTCGGTTAGCTACATGGGCCATTCTGCTAGCCTAGTATGACATGGTATATGTTTCTCAAAAATCTGTTAAAGGTCAAGCGCTGGCGGATTTCTTGGCAGCTCATCCTGTTCCAGAAACATCCAAACTCTATGTTGAAATTCCAGACGAGACATTAGAATCAAATATGGTCTCTGAAAAATTTCCTACTTGGCGTCTATTCTTCGACGGAGCATCCAGGATCGGACCAAATAGTGCCATTGTTGCAGGAGTTGGAGTTGTTCTTGTTTCTCCAGACGGGTCAACTATCCAAAGAGCCTACTCCCTAGATGAACCTTGCTCCAACAACGTAGCAGAATACAATGCTCTACTCATTGGCCTTCAATTAGCTAAGCAACTGGACGTCGAATATCTTGAAGTTTATGGTGACTCCAAGCTGGTTGTTAACCAGGTTAGAGGAACCTATGAAGTTCGCCATCAAGATCTAGTGCCTCACTTTGAAGCGGCAATCAGCATGGCTACATCATTCAAAGCCTTCTTCATTGAATATGTCCGCCGAGCTTGCAATACTGAAGCAGACGCTTTGGCTAATCTTGCAGCAGTCTTAGCCATCCCAATCAAAAGACAGCAGGTGGTGGTTATCTCTAACACTGAATTTTTTTGCATTGAAAACAATCGTAATATTGAGTTCAGTAATCTTACTGAAGCCAATGTTATCAGCGAAGACTGGAGAGCTCCTTTCATCGACTTCGTAGTTCATGACATACTTCCTGAAGACCCTAAGGATGCTACGAGTATTCGTCAACGATCTCTCCGGTTCTACTACAATCAGACTACCAAGACTCTCTATCGACGGACTTATGACGGTCTTCTTTTGCGCTGTCTTGCTGGTGATAAAGCGAAGCAAGTGTTACGTGAAGCTCACGATGGTGTCTGCGGAGCACATCAATCCGGTCCTAAGCTACAGGATTGCATCCGACGCATGGGTTACTACTGGCCCTCTATGGTATCAGATGCCATCGAATATGCAAGAAAATATCGAGCCTGTCAAATCAATGCAGATTTCATCCATCAACCTTCAGAATTTCTACATCCGACTGCTGCTTCCTGGCCTTTCGAGCTTGGGGTATGGGCATTATAGGTCCCATCAATCTTCCTTCTTCTAGAGGACATCGGTTCATACTAGCAATAACCGACTACTTCTCCAAGTGGGCTGAAGCTATACCTTTGGCTGAAGTCAAGACAAGCAGCGTCATCAACTTCGTTAAACACCATGTCATCTATAGATTTGGTGTACCTCGAAGGATCGTTCATGACAATGGACCACAGTTCATCAGTCAAAAGTTCACAAGATTCTGTGATGATCATCGGATTGACAATGTCGCCTCTACATCTTACAACCCTGCCGCTAATGGTTTAGCTGAGGCTTTTAACAAAACTATTATCAAGCTCCTTAAGAAGTTTGTATCTACTAACAAACAAAACTAGAGTAAAAAGCTTGGCGAATGTCTTTGGGCCTACCGTACTACGGTCTGCAACCCCACAGGCTGTACACCTTTCTCTTTGGTGTACGGCTGTGAAGCTGTTCTACCTTTAGAACTTCAGATCCCATCTCTGCGGATTGTTATCGCTAATGAGCTCACAACAGAGAACAACGATCTTCTTCGACTCTAAGAATTGGAAGCGCTCGACGAGAAAAGGCTAATGGCTCAACAGCATATTGAGTTATACCAAGCCCGCATTTCGAAGACTTTCAATTGCAAAGTTAAAGTTAGAGCCTTTCAGAAAGGAGAGCTCGTTCTAATAGTCATACATCTCATGACTATGACTCACATGAGCAAAGGCAAGTTCGATGCAAAGTGGGAAGGTCCATATATCGTAAGCAAAGTCTTCTCAAATGGAGCCTATCAACTCACAGAACTGGATGGTCGAGTTGCAATGATGCCCATCAATGGCAAATTCCTCAAAAAGTATTATGTATAAATATAAAAGAGATTGCCTGTAATCATCAGACAAGTTCATAAATAAAATTTGATTTTATTTCATCATGAATGATAGTACATAATATCAAGAAAGGTCGCTATCATCCTTTTCAAAATCGGGTCGCGGGCCACTGCCGTCCTTATCGAAGACATGGTCGGCAAAAGAGCCGAGAACATCCTTGCTCGAACCCACCAGGAACTTGCAAGCAGCCATCCTCATGGCCTCTTCTTCCTCCGTCTTCCCTGGTTCAAGAAGGAAGTCCAAGATGTCCCTTGCTGGCTTGGGTGCAGACGAACCTTCGCCTGCTTCTATCTGCTTTGGCTGGTTGGTATCGGCTGGACGTTCCTCCGGGTGTTCTTTAACCTTCGGGGCGATCTCAGTCTTCTTGGATGCATCTCCAGACGACATTTTTGTGTTGAAAAGTAAATGTGATCGTTCCATCTAAATTTCTGTTATATTTATAGACAGAGATTCTTGAAAACAACGAAGCGACACATTCATCTGACGGTCCACCCGTTCATTTCATTCATTCTGACGGTTCACCCGTTCATTCCATTCATCTGACGGTCCACCTGTTTATTTCATTCATCAGACGGTTCACCCATTCATTACATTCATCAGACGGTTTACCCGTTCATTCCTCATCTGACGGTCCACCCGTTCATTTTATTCATTCTGACGGTCCACCCGTTCATTACATTCATCAGACGGTTCACCCGTTCATTACATTCATCAGACGGTTTACCCGTTCATTCCTCATCTGACGGTCCACCCGTTCATTTCATTCATTCTGACGGTCCACCCGTTCATTACATTCATCAGACGGTTCACCCGTTCATTACATTCATTAGACGGTTTACCCGTTCATTCCTCATCTGACGGTCCACCTGTTTATTTCATTCATTCTGACGGTTCACCCGTTCATTACATTCATCCGACGGTTCACCCATTCATTACATTCATCTGACGGTCCACCCGTTCATTTCATTCATTTTACGGTTTACCCGTTCATTCCATCCATCTGACGATTCATCCGTTCATCCATATCAGCAACTTGTCACCTTTGATTAAGTTGTCTACTAAAATAATGATATTCGACAAATTATATTCTGCCACGTCTATATTACCTCTGAGCAGATATAATGAATATAATTATTTTTCTAAAAATCAAGAAATATGTCATGTCTTGCACCTCTGAATATATTTTCTATTTGCTTTATTTATATCTGAATAAGATATGCAATAAATAATAGATCCACCAAGAAAATGTCTTTTATTGATCAAAATCAAAAGGCATTACATATCACAAAACAAGAAGATACAAATAGTCTTTCTATTCGGCTGGCGGGGTCATCAAGCTAGTCATCTGTTGTTTTAAAGTTTGCAGTCGCTCCTCACGATAGTCCATCACTCGCCTCCTAGCTTCCTCCATTCCAGACTTATCATCGAAAGTCGATAAGGTTACTAGTTTGTGGAAGATTTTAGCTTGATGAGTTGTGACATACTCATCTCTTTTCCGGGTCAGAGCGTCCAGTTGTTGAACTGTAGCTTGATGTTGTGTGGCCTCATCTTCCAGAGCAAGCTGAACAAGTCTCAACTCTTCTTGAAGACGGGCAGATTCTGCTTGCAGCTCAGCAACTTTCCTTTCCTTCTCCCCAGCAACAGATGCTATTGTTTCTACTTGGGAGTTATACTCAGCAGACTTAGTAGAGAAAGTATCCAAGAGAACTTGGAAATCAACTTTCGCAACTGCAGCCTCTTGAGACATCTTCTCAAATTCAGCCTGTACCAAGGGCTCCACCTCCTCCCTATTAAGCTCTTTGTAGATCCTAACCGATGCCTCCAGCTCATCTAGTATATGTTCAAGAAAAACAGCTTAAGCTTCGTCACCTTGACTTCGGATGGCATTGATCAGATAAGAGGTTGGACCTCTAACTATGGAGAAACCAGCATCTTCTTTCTCTATCACCCTATCTACTAAGGGTCCCAACGAATTAAAGAAAAGGTTGGTGAAGGAGCTAATGATAAATCGGTTAGTAGCCAGGGCACCAGGTGTAGCAGCTACTCCCATTGACGACGAAGCAGCAGGTGCCTGTACAGATGGACGTTCAGCTTCTTGTACTTGAGTGGAGGGCTCTTTAAACAAGGGAGCTAAGGTAGAGCTGGCTGCCCCTCCCAGATGTTCCTCTGCAAAATCAAATGAACCTTATCATTTTGCCTGTCATTTGCAACTATCGAAAAGGATCAAAAGTAAAGGCAATCATCTTACCATGGCTAGGACCAGTGACAATTCTGTCATCTGCTGATACAGGTTGCAACCTCGCAGAAGTAGCTTCAGATATTACTGCCTGGCTACTACTCGCCTCGGAACCGCCCGAAAAATGTCGGCTACCACTAGCTATCGCCGTTATAGGCACTATATCAGTACATGTGGGAGGAACTGGGGAAGATTCAAGTTCTGTATGAATAAAAATGTAGATGTCAGCCATTTAATCTATGAAAAGAAGGTTGATAATATCATTCAATACCTTTGGGATCAGCAGTAGTAATTTACTCAGGTGCTACTTCCTCACCCGTATTCTTTTCTGGGGACACATGCACATCAACATCCTCTTCAGGATTCAGCGTGTCATCAACAGCTTTTGGGATGCATGGACATTAGCGTCCTCTTCTAGATTTAAAGTATCATCAACAGCTTCTGTTGATGTATCTTCATTACTTACACTGTCTTCTGGTGCTTCTTCGCTGTCAGTTGTGGCGGCCGGATCGACATCATCCTGGAGGCCGAAGTCGCAATCATTCAGAGCATCGATCATTAATCGATCTTCTTCATCACGAAGTGTTCTGGGTGTAGCTGGAAGCTGGGTAGTTTCCACTGCAAGTGGAGATCGTAAAACTTTATCCTCTCTCTCTGCAATATCTTCCCTGGGCTCTACAGCCTCATCCCTCTGCTTTGGACTAGAAGTTTCCTGTCTGGGCTCAGGGACAGGCGTAGGAGACAACATTGTGATTCCGGCGACAGTACTAGCCACAACCGATGACAAGATTTGTCTCGGAGGAGTGACTACCTTCTTTCTTCTGAAGACCATCTTCTTTCTGTGTAGAGGTCTCTCTGGACTCTCTACATCTACAACATCGACCTGTCTTTGAAGAGAGGTCGGAGTAGTCGCTTCTTCTCTCTGGGTCGACTCAGCCAGCTGCCGAGATTGCGACTTAGTGGTGACCTTTTTCGATGGTTCCAAGACAAGCTTCTTCTTAGCAACTGGAGAAGAAGGTTCCTCTATCCACCTCTTTCTCTCCTAGGATGGAGATCTGACAACCTTCAATGAGACACACAGTGGCTCGTTGACTTCTTCGGGGAAGTTGGCTTCCCTCGAAGCTTCCAACGGGGCATCAACCGGCTCATACTCTTTGTCATTAACGGGAGCCGACACAACAGTTGTTCCTTTCTTTAGTCGCGTTGCTGTTGCAAAGCTATCGGCAAGACTGAAGTTTTCGGCAAAGGTATTCGCCGATGTATAGAAGATTGAATATGTGTACAGCATCCGAGGACCATGGTCGCTCTTCGTCGGCATCGAGAATGTTGTTCTTGTATCTCGAGCATTATAATAAGCCTAAGCCCGGGCACCATCAATCAGATAACCTTTTCCTTACAGGCAAGTTATAGCGTTGCCTACGTAGAATTGGTCATAGCCGAATTGGCGTACAAAACGGCTGGGAAGATAGGGTTCCAAGTAATATTCATCTTCAAATCTGTAGACCAGGTGTGACGGCTGGATCGTCTTCAGCCAATCAAACACTGCACGACCCAAAGACTGCCTCCCAGAATCGACCAAATTCGTAGACATGTGTTCATAGTCAGCTGGAGGGGAACACAGTAGAAATTCCATCCCTTTCCGAGATTCAGAGCACGTCTGCAATCTCTTAGACTGGTGTATATCCATTTACTCTTGGAGAATCTCCGCAAGAAGCTACCGCTGACTGCCCCCATATCGGGGTTCATCAATGAAGGATAGTGCAGAAGCAACCATCCGAACAAATAAGTGTATGGAAGCTCCAGCCAAGGAAAGGTCCCTTTCTCGCCTTTTCCTTTCAGCATCGAATCGACAAAAAGACGAAGGCCAGCATTTACTCTGCAGGTCATCGCCGAAAGCAGATCCATCCGGTAGCCAAAGACTAAACGGACGACAGCAAATAACACGCCTCGATGAAAACGATCGACGGTGCTGGCTCCAGGGATGACAAATCGTCGAAGCCAATAGGTGAGGAAACCCGCCAGCTGAGCTTCCTTTGACATGGACCTATAGCCCATCCTCATGAAACTTTCAATAATATCTCCTGTCTTGAAAGGAGGATATTGGAGATCATCATCAATCTTGATATCCATTTCCTGGTTCTCCTCCATCAAACCGATCACTTAACTGCTGCTGAGTGGTCTGAGGAAGTTGGGGTTACACTTGTCGTGCTCCTTAGTCTTCTTCTCTATGATATGGTTGAGAAAGAGATAGGGCAACCATTTTGTCGAGTAGCATGTGCCTGAAGTACCACTCTTGTAGTACAAGGAGCAGATCTTATAGTGGCACAACAGCTCTTCAAAGACGGCCACCATATCAGCATTCTCCTGACGAAGTCGGTCCAACTCGTCATTAGTTGGAACAAATTCTTCATAGGAGAATTCCCCCATTGGCAAGCTCGAGATATACTTCATCTCATGAAGAGCCAGTCCAATCTCTCCACAGGGCATCATAAAAGTCCCTATCCTGAAGTTGTACCTCTCTGCCAATACGAGGAACAGATGAGGATTGGGGTGGAAGCCGTAAACGGTAGAGTATACCGCCTGGTACAGCTCAATCTCCTTGAGCTTATCTTCGAACTGAGCCAATATCCAATTGGCTATGCAGTTCCATCTTTTGTTATCTGGATTCACCAGACCTGTCAGTCGGATATCTTGATCCGGATATCTTCTCTCGACCTTCCCAAACTCATTTGCGAAGATCGGTGTTCTAACTGGCAGTAGCAGAGAGGAGTTCTCCGGTGGAATGCGGCCGGGTTTCAATCCTCTGAGCAGGGAGCTGTGACGCTCAGAGGAACTATAGAACATGTCCTTGTGGTTCGGCCCCTTCTTCACATAAATGTTCTCTATTCTGGCTTGCTGGAGAGGAGTGATATCCCAGTCCATCCTCCTGGGATAACTCGCAAAAGTATAGCGAGATTGGGGAAGGCACCTGGAAATCTCAGGTAGAAGTATCCTTTTCTCGCCTCTTTGGAAGAGTCTCTGTTCAACTCGAGGTCTTGGCTGAGAACTCTTATCAAGAGCCTCACCAAACAGAAACAGAGGCTTCTTATGAATAACAACATCAGCAGTTTGCAGAGGCTGCCCGTTCATCAGACTCAACAATGTTTCATTGTCTTGTGCTGTTAGAATGGCTTGCCGAGACGACGGCAGGGCATACTCTCGTGGACACGATACACGACACCAGGCACCTTGTGTACGTGTCCACGTGTTCGCCAAAGGTAGGGCTTCGTGTCTAGGGCCTGACACAGGACCACGACGTGTCTAGGATGGACACGAGGTCCGTATCAGAACCCAAATCCAGTCCGTGTGCGTACAGTGCAAACCAGTGTACACGAAATATCTCATTCGACACGATACGACATGGCACAAAACTCAAGGGGGTATTGTCAGAGGTTGCCCCTACCTCTGTGCCAAGTGGCACGTATCCACGTGTCCAAATGAGGGAGAACTTAGGGTCGGGTAGCAGGACACTGTGACAGTCCTCGTGCACAGGTTCGTGTCCGATTTTGGACACGAACATGACACGAAAATGTGCTCAGTCCTAGGGGGATCCAAAGCACACCTATAGGGCTACAAATCACTTAAAACATAATTTAAAAATAACAAAATAAATCTCATTCAAATATTTCATCGAACACTTATGCACACACACAGATACGTGTCCGATACGGACACCAAACTAATTCTAATTCCTACCAAACTACACCTACATCTAGGGGACACCTAGGTAGATGCATCTATGGAATTAAATCAGGATTTTAGGATAATTTGTAGGGATTACCTATAGAGAGTCAATCTTCAAGAAAAAGCCCCAAATAGTGAAGTCTCCTTCCTCAAGCAATATCCCAATGAGCTACCCTCCTTGCAAGCTAGCCTCCTTCTTCTTCTACTCCAGATTTGGAATCAAGTGCAAAAAATTGGGATCAATTTGGTGGAGGAATGGGAAGATTTGATGAAAGGGGGAAGAAATTAGGGTTCCTACAAGGGGGTGTTCTAAAATAGGCAAGTGGCTATGAAGAAAGACTTTATAGGCTGAAATTAGGTTTAATTTAGGCTGTTGTGGCTGTCCAAATTAAGATCTAGGGTTAGGGTTTCTCATGGTGGGCTTTGGGCCAAGATTAGTAACTAGCTAGTTCAACTCCTTAACCAAAAGTCCAATGCACTAAATTCTCTCAATCCTCTCATGAATCCTTGTCACACTCAAGTCAACTAAGACCAACTTAAGTTAGATTAGGGTCCCACACCATGCTAACTAAGTCACCAAAGTCAAAGTCAAACTCTAGGCTAGTCTCTAAAGTCACAACTAGCAAAAGTCAAAATAACAACCATCAATCAAATAATTAACAAATAATTCCAAGAAATCAAAATGACCAAAATACCCCTAGGCCAAAAATGATAATTAATACATCCTAATCATATGGTTAGGCTCTAGGTCAAGTAGTCTCTAGGGTTTCACTAGCAGCACATCAAAATCACAAATCACCAATAGAAATAGTTTTAAAATAATTAAAAATCATCAAAATTATATCATAATTTAAATATCATTATTAAAAGATTAAAATTACAAAATTTCAAAATTACCCTCATTTAGAAAAATGGGTGTTACAGAAGTAGCATGCTACACTCTGTTCAGTATGAACGTAGCCATAAGCACCGCTTCACCCCAGAAGCAATTTGGAAGACCCGCAGTCAATAACATCAAGTTAATTATCTCTGTTAACATTCTGTTCTTCCTTTCTGTAATGCCATTAGATTGAGGTGAGTATGGAGCAGTCGTCTCGTTGACAATTCTATGTTCTCTACAGAATGATGCAAATTCATGAGACCAATACTCTCCACCTCGATCACTTCTGAGTCTCTTGAGTTGTTGTCCGGTTTGACGCTCGGTTTTAGCCTTGAAGTCCTTAAACTTCTCAAATACTTCATCTTTAGACTTGAGTAGGTAAATGAATGCATACTTTGAGAAGTTGTCGATGAAAGTATTGAAATACTTCATCTCGGCCTTTGTGGAGAACTGCTTGAAGTCATAGATATCTGAGTGCACCAACTCTAAAAGATCTGTACTTCGGTTTATCCGCTTGAACGATTTTCTAGTGATCTTCGTCTATGCACAGACCTCACACTTCTCCAACTCCTTACCCCTACATTCGAAGATAAGCCTTAGACTAGACATCTTGTTTATTCTTTTATAATAAGCATGTCCTAGTCTATTATGCCACAACACAAGAGGATAACCCAAAGAAGAGACTGCATTAATTTTCTCCATTGGAGTTACAAGTTGAACTTTGAACATCCCTTCGATACAAAAGGCCTTTCCGAAGTACGTTCCTTTATAAGACATAATGACTTGACCAGCGTTGATGTCCATCCTCAATCCTGTGCTGCAGAGCAGACTTCCTGAGACCAGGTTCTTGGCTATGGCCGGTACAAGCTTCACATTTTGTAGCGTCAGTGACTTTCCCGAAGTCAGTTGCAGTACCCCCGTCCCGATCCTAAGTACTTCAGCTTGTGTCTGGTTCGCCACCATGCCATTCTCAGAAATAGGTTGGTACGTTGTGAACCACTCATTCTTTGAGGAAACATGACATGAGGTTCCATTGTCTATCCACCAGTCCGTGTCAACCCCAGCTGAGTCAACCTGCGCAATCATAGCAACAAAGTTAGCCTCACCTTGCTTCTTTTTTTGGTTTTTCTTTGCAGTCCCTCTTCCGGTGGCCTTTTTTGCCACAGTTGAAACAGTCCCAGGTTCTTTGGACTTGGGCTTGAACTGAGCCGACTTCACCTTCAGATGGTGAACGTCTTTTTTTTTGGTAGGAAGCCTTCTGCTTCTCTTTAGAATTTTCTCCTTCTACTATGTTAGCCTTAGCCATCGATTTGGACAATGTGTCCACTTTGAGTTGAGCTCTAAACTCGTCTTCAACATGTATCCAGTGCAAGAGGCATTCCAGATCCACTTCCATCTTATTGCGGTGCATGTCTGCGATGAAATTGCTCTACCCAGGTAGGAGCTTGGCGACAATACCCCCGACGATAAAAGCATCGACCAAGGGCATGCTGTCATCCACCAGCTTCTGACATAACTTGAGAAACTCTTTGACTTGAGGCAACATAGTTTTGTCGTCCTCAAACCGCATCCTCCAGATCTTTTTGGTCATATAGATCTTATTTTGTTCTCATCTGCCTTGTAGAGATTCTCTACAGACTCCCAGATGTCCTTTGTATTGACCGTCTTGCTGTATGACTCCACCAGAGAGTCCTCTATAGAGTTCAAGATCAACAACTTACAGAGGTTATTATCTCTCCTCCACTTCGACTGCAAAGTTGTGGCTTTAGCAACCCTTCGAGCATTTTTATCCTCTGGAATCAAAGGCTCAGGATCTGTCAACACGTAGTCGACGCTCACGAGTTAAAGATTAAGGCTGACCTTTCTCTTCTAGACGTTGTAATATTCCTCGTCAAACTTCTCGAGTTGTTAGAACTTGTGTCGAGAAGTTGTGCACGGTTGTTCTCCATCAGATCTAAATCTTGCTTTGATTATTATTCCCGAAACAGATCTTAGATGGAAATCTTGATCTCTTAATGAGACACGGAGATGTATACTCGTTCTTTTGTGAGAACGAGGTTGATGACTCGGTCTCTTTATAGAACGCGAGTTGATTTCACGGTCTGTTTGTGAGAACCGGAGTTGATGTCTCGGTCTCTTTATGAGAACCAGAGTTGATAAGACAACTTTGCTAGGGTGATGAAGATCACCGTTGCTCAAAGTAAGATTCGCCCTATTGCGATCTGCTCCCAG
Organism: Iris pallida; assembly: GCA_029216955.1. Classification (NCBI taxonomy): domain Eukaryota; kingdom Viridiplantae; phylum Streptophyta; class Magnoliopsida; order Asparagales; family Iridaceae; genus Iris; species Iris pallida. Next base: position 18,893,938 of record JANAVB010009999.1, on the reverse strand, counting down.
GAACCACAAGTTCGAAAGAACTTCTGGAACGCTCGCCGTCACCTCCTTTCACGAACTCAAAGAACTCCGATGGACTCCAATAGCAGCGGTGGCAGCTCTCTTCGTAACTTAATTTCAGTCTCTTCTTAATGAAGGCACGAAGAGAGTATTTATAGAGAAGGGCCTAAACCCTAACCCTAATCTTGCTCGTAACTGATTGCGAAAAGATATGAGCGCATAATGGAAAGATTTGAATGAATTAAATTCAAATCCTCAAAAGATGGATATGATTAATTGACTCAATCTTTCCATAACCGCTCAAATCTTCCAATCAGTCACATCATAAGGCGCATGTTCCCCTTAGTCACTCAACCGTCAGCCCGCATGCCTGCACGTAGTTGCACAGCAGCACAGATGCGCAGCCCCACAAGCGCGCAGCACCGCAGCCTGCATGCCTGCACATCGCTGCATAGTAGCACAGATGCACAGCCCCGCAAGCGCAACAGCACCGCAGCCCCATGCCTGCGCATCGCTGTATAGCAGCACAGGCGCAACCACGCAAGCGCACAGCAGCATAGCATCACAGCCCCTATACGGCTCCTATTCTTGTACCTGTACGGCCCCTGTGCAAGCACTTGCACATGCAACTCGCAGAAGATGAGCGCATCAACTGCGCACAAGGCGCCATGCGTCGATGCTGACGTGCTAAGTGCTAAGTGTGCCAACAAAGTGCCACTTTGTGCCCTTGAGCCTGAGTCCGAGCCTAAGTCCGAGTCTGAGTCACTAAGCCCCTTCGGGGCTTAGCTCTTGTAGGAATTAAATCCGTGAGCATGACAAAAGCATTATTGCTTCTTTGTTGGGTTAGCCTTCTTTCCACTAGAAAAATTCCCCCACATGGCACTCATGTGCCTCTCCACACCTTATGATTCTCTCAGCACAAGCAAATATTTATATAGAGATACAATCCATTTGGCCTAGGCAATGTGTAACTATCTTTCTAGTTCTCTAAGGCAAAACACCAACAAATACATCAAGTAAAATTCATCCAACTCATATTTCAAGTGATTGTAATTGGTTACCGACTTTTAATCGAACATCAGCTGTACGCGGCAGAGAGGGGGAGGGCTGAGCCGCCGGGAGGAGGGGCTGCGCACGGCTGGGGTGGGGTAGGGGAGCTGCGAGCGGTGGAGAGGGAGGGGGTGCTGCGCGGCGGAGAGGGAGTGGGGGTTGCGCGCGACGGAGAGGGAGGGGGGCTGCACGGCCGGAGGAGGAGGGGCTACATATGGCTGGGGTGGGGGAGGGGAGGCTGCACCGTGCCGGGGGGAGGAGGGGCAAGGCCGGAGGTTGTGCAGTCGATGGAGGGGAGGGGGAGCACAATTTATCTTTTTTAAACTTTAGGGTATTAAGTTGATACATCAAAATTCAGGGTATCAAGTTAAAAAGCTTGAATAGTTCAAGTTGTAATTTAGCCGCACTTATTACCTTTTTTTTCTTTCCAAATGTCTTGCTCTATTTAATTTCAAACAACATTATGGTGAACTTTCTTCCTCAGCCTAGATGGATTTGGAATCAACTTATTCGAATAACCAGTCAGCTACTGTACCAGTTGACCTGTTGGTCTTCCTAACAGGCAGTGTACAGGGAACTCGCAGACACGATTTTAGCAGTGTGTCATTGACGGTCTGATCTGAACTAGATGACAATGCTTTATGGGATGCTATTATAGGAACTTAATTTGGACTCGGATTGGGCGTGGAAAATCTTGGCAGAGCTCGAAGTTGTACTAGAATAACATATGGGGATAAAGATGAAGAAGAATAAATTCAATTCAGATCAGGCATCTTAGCATTTACTCTTACAAATTTATTATCGACTCTCTCTCTATCTAAATTCGTCTACTACAATGCCTATAAAGGCATACTAGTTGTAGATAAGACCAAATAAAAATAAGATATAATAAGAAAAAGTGGTTGTTAAGTACACCTCTCTTTTTATTCCTTTTGTTGACTTTGTTAACTTTACCTTATAATTTTTTTTAGTTTACCTTCTTAGAACAAACTTAGAGGAAAGATCGAGTGAAGATGGAATGAAAGATGTGCAAACATGCAAGCCTATTCTTTGTTTTCGAATCCACTCACAAAGTCGTCTTTCGATTCCGATTAGGGATGAAATGTTCTCTGGTTTTAATCGAAAACCGACCTTAGCCAAACCGAATTAGTCGTTTGATTCGATTTTATACATTAGGGTTCGGAATTCGGTCTTCAATTTGAAATTTTCTGTTTTCACGGTTCGGTTTTCGGGTTTGTGATTTTGAACCCAAACTGAACCGAAACCGAATTAGAAATAGCAAATTACATATTACCTCTTTCAAAAACAATTCAGCCGTCCCATCCCTAACCATAACCCTGGTGCCATTGACCAATTTTTGACTTCTAAGAACAGAATGTTGGGGTTTCGAATCTTTCGATCGACCTCTCTTCTCTAAATTAATTGAGAAGAAAGAACTGAGGGTTTGGGTTTTTGATCAATATTCTCTTCTCTTCTGAATTCTAAGAACAGAGGGTTTTGGCTTCGACTTTGGATCGACCTTCTCCGACGTTCTCTCATTCTAATTATAGTTCATGTTTAGTTTCTTCTTCCTCTTCCTGATACGAACTCAAATCTAGCTGAACTTGGCTCACTGCGGAAGACTTGTTGTAGGCTCAGATGAGAGGCTTCTTAGAGTTTGACATTGGCACAGTTGATTCAGTATCAGCCTCATAAAGTGTTCCTAATGCAACAATAAATTCAAATAATACAAAGGAATGCCAATGCATTCATATTGCAGGGGACTGTCAATGTATCATAACATGATAATAGTATCAGAGCAGTAGCTCAAACTATGATACTTAGTCACAGAGCCTAAGCCATTCCATGTCATCATTGCCATGTCATCTTGTTTTCATCATCATTGCGAAGTCAGCCAATCCAGTTTGCCAGCTTAGCTATTCTCCATTTCAGGTCCAGCAGATGTCCTAGTCAGCATAATGGACAGCCAGGTCATCAGTACACATTTCAGTAGCAGAGTATCAGACATTATAAATAGATGGGAATATGAGAGAGAGAGAGAGAGAGAGAGTTAATTATGATTTATTACTTAGCTGTTTTTTTTTACTGTAATTTCTTGAATGTAGTTGTAACCTTCTTCTTCCTTATCAATAAAACCCTAATTTCCCTTCGCCATTGATGGTATTCTTCCCAATTCTGCAATTGCAATGTCTAACACAGTTAGGTCATCACCTGTTTCGAGTCAATTCGAAAAAGGACCTAACAATTGGTAAGAGAGCTATGATCAAATTCTTGAAGCTCATAGTTGGCAAAGCTACCGCAGCCATGGCAGATCGGGAACAAACTAGTAGTTCCACATGAACCATTTCCATGGCAGACCCGTTTTGATCCATGTCTTGAAGCCGGTGGATGGTAAAACTCGAGCAACCATGGCTGCCAACCTCCATGGCCAGGACGACCTCCAGAGAGCGTTCCCTCTCCACCGGAACCACCCCCACAGCTGTCGATCACAGCGGAGGAGAAGCAACCCCAATCTTGGGAAGGTAAAATGCATCAACTCAATATCAAAATTGATCATTTCTTGGAGCAACTGGTTAGGAAACGGGAAGAAAGAGAGTTATAGCTGTGTAGGAATGCTTCTCTTCCTAATTTTTGGGTTAATCCAAACCCTAACACCCCTATTCCCAATTCTTGGGTTAATCAAAACCCTAACAACATGGTTGTTCCAAATGTTCTTGATATGAACACCACAATATCAAATCATGTCCAAAATTTTGGATATAATTGCCATCAGCCTATCACATACCTAGGCCTTGGACAAAATCCTATACAATTTGGTATGATGACCGATGCTATGGGCAATAGCTCTCCATTGCCACAACCTGTCCTGAATCTTGGACACCATTGCCATCAGTATAGTTCTTATCTGGGCTTGACACAAGGGCTTGCACAAAGTGGGATGAATATTTCCCCAGACTAATATCATTTGGCAATATATAACCCAAGTAGAAGTCTCAGCACAGCAACACACAAGAGAAGCACAGATGGGTATTCCAACCCAAAATACTGCATATTTAGAAGTAACTACCCAACCCTATGTGCAGTTTGGGATGGCACCACCAGTGGTTCCTCAGTATGGGGCAAGTGCCTTTGCACAACCCTATGTTCAGTAGCAAGAGTTTGGGTCAAGTTCAGTTGATATGAGTTTTCAAGGAATGCCAAGTCATTATTATCAGGAAATGAACCACCAAGAATTGCCAATTTCTGGGTATCTTGGCCAGGAAGTGCCAAGTTCCAGGTATCTTGGTCAGGGAGTGCTAAGTTCTGGGTATCTTGGAGTGAATCATCAGGGAATACAAACCTTGAGGCAGACCCAACCATATTAGGGAACTCAAATCCTCCAAACCTTGAACAGTTTGGATCATTTCCTGCACAGTTTGGATCATCCCTTGGAATGCATCATTTGCAAATGCATCGGCCCTTGTTCAGTCTAGTATGCCAGCACCTGCTTATTCGAGTTTGCCAGAAACAGGTGGCAACCAAGGGAATGCTTTTGTTTGCAAAATGGACAAAAATCTGAAGAGGAAGCTTTGAAGAAAGAAAATGAAGATTCTCATAAGGGAAGCACAGATAGTGGCAGCGAAGAGGAAAAGCATAACAAGGTTGATGGTGTAAATGATGCTCCTGCTTTGGGAATGGATGATATTAGTAATGCTATGGGCATAGCAGGGGCTGAGTTTGCTAGGGAAGCTTCCGACATGGTGTTAAAATTCAGTAGAATAATTAATACAGTTGGTGAAGGAAGATTTATCTACAACAATATGAAAGCCTTTTTAAGAATTGCCAACGTTATAGAGAGTGAGAGTGAAGTATGTGAAGCTCTTTTAGCTAAGTCTTTGTCCAATATTCGGATAGGTGACAACGAAAGGGCACTGGGGCAGCTCAAAGTAATAGAAGGTAAAACAGTTGTTGTGGGTCAAAAGAGGGACTTGGTCTTTTATATACTACAACTTGGGTTCTCCTATATGGACTTTGATCTTATTTCCAACTGTGTTGACAAGGCTTTGCAAAACATGGAAGAACTACATAAGGTATGGGATCCAGGTTCAGCCATACATAGAAGAGAATGCAACTACAATATGGACTCTGGAGATGAACTACAAATGGTTTGGGATCCAGGTATACCTACTTTTTTGGTTCTTCAAACATCAAATAGTATCGAGCATCAAGATACATCAATATTCGTATTAAGAGTATTGGGCTCCCTCAAAGCTATCAGATTAGAGACATTTCAATATTTCAACCTATGCAAAGAACTGGCATCAAAAGAGTGTGTTAAAGGAATTCGTGATAACCACATGGGATCCAGGATCAAAAGTATTCCTACTTTGACCTCGGGACAAGGTCATTTTAAAGGGGTGGGTATTGATACGAACCCAAATCTAGCTGAACTTGGCTCACTGTAGAAGACTTGTTATAGGCTCAGATGAGAGGCTTCTTAGAGTTTGACATTGGCACAGTTGATTCAGTATCACAGTATCAGCCTCAAAAGTGTTCCTAATGCAATAATAAATTCAAATATTACAAAGGAATGCCAATGTATTCATATTTGTCACACTCATTTTTCTAATTAAGGGTATTCTAGTCATTATGTGCTAATTTGATTTTTCTTATATTTTTCATTTTTATTTTATTAAATTGATTGGTGTGTGGCTTTGATTGGTGTTTTGGTAGTAGAAGGTGGTATAACCTTAGTCAACCTTGATTAGAAGCCTAATAATGTAATTAGATTTATTATTGGCTTTTTATATTTTAATTTATAATTATTGTCTATTTTAAGAATCATTTAATTTATTTTTTTTAGTTATTTTTATTTAGCCTTTAAGCCTTTTTGTCAATGGGCCTTTTAGCACTTGAGGAGTGCTGGCCCATGACTAAACCCTAACCCTAATCTCCCATGACATGGCCGCCAAACACAGCATCCCCCATTTTTATTTGTGAGAAACTAGTAGCCGTCACAAATTCAAAACCCTACTTTTTCCCTTCTCCTCCAAAAGTCTCATTCTCTCGTTTCTCACCCAAATCCTTCCAAATGAAGTACGTTGTGACCGTTGGGAGGAGAGGAACCTCCTGGAGACTTGCTAGCGAGGGATCAGAGGCATTTGACCGGAAGGAATCGGCAATCGACGTGTTTGGGAGGCTTGTTTCATTGAATTTTGACACTCAATAGGTAAATCTCTCTAAAACTTGTTAATTCTGTTTTTCTTCGTAAATGCATCCATATAGGTATCCCAGACCTGTGCATGAAGTTTGGTAGGTTTGTGATTTCGTTTGATAGCCGTATCGGACACGTGTCGATCCTATGGAATACGTGTTCGACGAAATGCCACTTAGAACTGAAATTTTTTATTTTTCGATTCTGTTTTCACAAATTCCTTGCTAATATTATTTATAATAACTTTTGTGAAGACGGATCTTCAGTCGACACGATTTCAGTGTCCGAACCGGACACGGACACGCGTGCACGAGGCCCATGCACGGTCCCGTGCATGCCCTACTGTTTGTACGTGATAACTTGACGCACAGGGCTCCGTTTTGTGTGAAATTTTATGGGCATGGGGGAAACCTCTGTCCACATTCTCGTAAAATTTCACGATATTTCGTGAAGCGTACGCGAAGAAATCCAACGCACACGGTTCAGCCAGCACCGTGTACGCGGCTAAAAAGTACTGCTGACACGGCCTTCCTACGCGAACGCGACGCGTCGAGGACTCGTTCCTGGAGCACGAGCACGAAGTCCTATACCTGGGCTACCCAGGGATTCAATCCCGAGACAAGGCGTGGCTCGAATCGCGAGCCACGTGGCTCGATATGCGCCCACGGGCACGCACGCGCGCGTGCGCACAGGTCGCACGGGATCCACGTGTCCTGTGTCATATAGACACAACTTGGTGTTGTGTTAGTATATCCTAGACCTAGCTCGGGACCCTAACTAGCTATGTGCATGAACACGAGGCTTCTCGTTGTGCGTGTGGCGCTCAATCGGACGAAAACACGTGCATGTACACGTTCCAACACGCGTATCGATTTTCCGATACGTACTCCGTAGACACGATACGGATACGGGTTTGACCCTGTGAGTACCCGAGCACTTCACACACATAGGCACCTTCGTATTTGCCAAGTTTTGGGGTTCTAGTTGGGTATTTTGTGATTTGGGTCCCGAGTTGAGATTTCGGGTTTCGAATATATGTATATTGAATCGATTTTTGTCATAATTTGATTTCCTGACATTTTAGTTATAATTTCTGAGTTTATAATAGGTTAATTAGGTTCTGGACTTGCGGGGAGTGGTCATTTGGTTTATACCCTATTTTATCTACTATTTATGTATATATTTGGGTTTTTCCTTTTATATTATATATATATATATATATATATATATGTGTGTGTGTGTGTGGTGTGTGTGTGTGTGTGTGTGTGTGTGTGTGTATTTCATATATATAGCTATATGTATATAAATAGATACATTGGTGAGTTAGTCGAGATACGTAATCTCAGAGTCGAGTTTCATTCCCCTTCGAGTGACCAACTTTACTTATATGTGTATATGCCTATATATATATATAAGTTACTTTATGATAGATATATGTATATATGTATATATATATATATGATATAGTCTCATAGTTAAATATTTAGCTATTGTTCTCAGTTTTGAACCCTCACAACAGTCCCTTGTCGACACATACCCACACAAACCGCTTTTCACAAGTAAGGTTATATATATATATATATATATATATATATATATATATATATATATATATATATATATATACATATATTACTTAGGACGGGGGAACAGCAGGATTAGGGATTTATGGGATCCCACGAGCAACGACTGGGATTGGGACAGGATCCGTAATTGGGCCGGCGATGAAGCGGAAGAAAGCATCTGGCTTAATAGCCAAAAATAGGCAACGACCCAGATGAGCTATGCTGGTCGACAGACAGCTCGGGAGGCTTCTCTGTGAAATCGGCCAGGAAAGTTGCTCGGGGTCGTGGAACTCCTTCTCAGATTGGAGTGACATTCTGGCAGACTTGCATCCCAAAGAAGTGGTCTATCCTTACTTGGAGAGCCTTTCGTAACAAGTTACCCACCGACGACAATCTTCACACTATGGGATTTAGCTTGGCATATGCGTGTAACTGCTGCTTAGAGCGACAGACGGAGACCGTCGACCACATCTTCTGTCAAGGGGATTTATCGGCCACGGTTTGGAGATCGCTAACCCGGCAGTGCGGGAGGACGCAGAGAGCAAGCTTCTACGACCTCCTGGCTGGTTGGGCAACCTCCAATCATGGTCATCAAATCGTAGCGGTGGCGGCAATTTGGACCATATGGAAGAACCGTAACAAGGCAAGGTACGAGGGATACCAGTACACCGCCGAGCAGATCCTTAGGGAGGTCATCAGGCAGTGGCATAAGATTAGGGGCACCTGTTCACATGAGTTCGGATTTCCCTCTTTATTTAACCCTAGAGTTCTATTTTTTGGGGGTATTCATGTATAGGCGGCGGCATTTTGTGTCTAGGGGTATACTTGTACAGGCTTCGACATTTGAGCTTGTTGGAATAAAATGGGGGGTTCTATCAAAAAAAGAAAAAAAAAAGTATATATATATTACTTGAATTAATGAATATATATACGTAATTATTTGCATGTGAATGTATCCTAGGGAGTATTGAGTCAGTTTAGGATTGACCCAATGAGCCTAGAATGGTCGAGTCGACCGACAAGTTGACCAAGTTGACAAAAGTCAACTTTGGGTCAAACTTGATCCAAATCGATTTAAACGAACTTAGAATGACTTGGAAACTTGTGCTTGACCTAAAAATTAGTAAACGGACTGGTTGACTTATAGTTGACCAGGTTTGACCAGAGTTGACCAAAGTTGACTTTGACCTAGAAGGACCTAGAATCATGTAGAATTGCGTTGTAGACCTTTCTTATGATATTTTAAACCATGTTGTGAATTATGGTTATTTTAAAAGATTATATCACTCCAGTTCAGTTACACTTCCTCATCAACAGCTTGGATTATCAAACGAGTACATTCTCTGACCGTTTCATACTTGTTTGGACATATTCACTTGTTATAGACTAGTTTACTTGATGTTGTCACGGTGTTATCACGGATTAGTACTATATGGATCTCTTCATGCGATGTTATCCCCTCGGATACATCGGGTATATTGTGCTCATGTACTTTATCATATGCATCGTCTACTCTTTGTATTCGTATTTATTCATGTATACTCATGTGATATTCATGTACACTCATGATCATGTGAGCTTTTCATGTATAAACTAGTTGTTTCATATGGACTGATCCTCCATGTGAGACACTACCTTTCATGTACAATAACATAACCTGGACAGATCCTTATGTACTGATTGGGGCAGGGGGTATTTATTTGGTTATGTGATCTCCACTATTATCATGTACAACTCCAAATTATATTTAAGTCATATAACCTAAGCCTGTTTACATAACCAAATATGTGCTTTAAATACGTAGTTAGTTCAGTTTTCTTATCTATATCATGTATATCTATTTCCACTATATCATGTTCTTCTTTTTATAGTCTTTCTACTATTTCTTTACAGCATTTCATGTATTATTCTATAGTTTGTTCATATTTTTCTTTCATGTTATGAACTGTGTAAGAGATATGTATTCGTTCCTGTCCTGACTGGACCTGTTGAAAATATTACAGATGATAAGAATTGATGCGATACTTACTATGGAGCAGGCCTAGTTAACACAGGTGACCTAGACCCTCAGGAGGATCCAGTAGTCGCTGAGGACTCGCAATTAACTTAGTCTAGACTTTTCTTATTATCTAGCTTTATGAGACATTTGAGATTGTATTGATATATTATTTATGGTGTGGTTTACACCGAGACTTATTATTCATATTTGTGACTCTCTGTCGAGATTATCTTATCTTCTATTCTATCTTAGATATGGTGATTGAGTTGTACTTTATATATTGTTCTCCTTTCGGAGCATATTCATATTATGTTAGATGTTGTGACCGAGGACAACGTTCTACCACCGACACTACAACGTAGGCTGGATGTATCCATTTTTCGTGCTCTTACACTGGGTGCGGGTCGTGATACATTTTTAGTGGTGGCCCATGCAGGTCGAGATTCGCATTTGTGCGATATCGTAGTAGCGCAACGACTTAGTTGTACTACTACGAGCCTGCTATAGAGTATAGGAAGTAAGGTGTTAAAATGAGAGGATACTTAATCACTGTTAGAATTTCTTAAGAGATTTCTGGGACGACCCTTGAGAATCTTATTTTAACTTCGATTTAAAATCTTTTTCCTTGATTTGATTCACCCATTACTCATTTGATTCACCCATTACTCCTTGTTATTGAATTTGATTTTGATGGATTCAATGTTGAATTTTGAATCTTGATGAATAGTTGTTAACTTTGAGTTTGTATTTAAATATATATTTATTTAATTTTTGGAATTTAGGGTATAACCTGATAACATACTTGATAAGGACAATGAAAAAGGTAAATGTCTACTTTATTTGTGGAGTTAGAATTTATTGCAGTCATACTGGCTAGCATGACAAGGACGTAGAGCCTGATTTAGATATACTTATCCTAGTTATGGAATCTAGATTTTCTTGCAGCCATACCGGTTGGCGTGGTAAGAATTCTAAATAACATGATTATAGGGTGTATACCTTAGTTACGGACTCTATTGTTTATTGCAGCTATGCTTACTGGCGTGGTAAAATTCTAGCAACATGATTTCAGGAAGACGTGTATGGTTATCAGATTATATCTTAAATTAGTTCATTCCTTTTGAACAGATGAGCAAGAACAGATTTTATCATTATTTCTTTCTTGCCATTATTTTTTGTATTACCATTTTTCTTTATCTTAGTTAACTCTGTCCCAATTACATCAATCACCTATCTCGTATCTAATTCTTTCATCTATGCTTTGAAACTTTGAATCTCTATATCTTTACCTTGGAAAGGTCGAGGAAGTAATGTAAATCATCTAGCTCGGAAAGGACGTAATTGTTAACATATGGTAATCTTGGTAGGAATCTAAATGTTGGTCTTTGATATAGAATTTTGAGATAGAGGGTGGTAAAAAGTGAGAATGAATCAAGAGATTTATATTATCAATTTAGGAACAATCACACTTAGAGAAATATTTGGTATAAATAATTCATAGATGTATTTCCTAATTGACGTGGATATTCGAGGTCGACATAGTTTGAGGACTTGGATTATTTTTGGTTATTGATTCTTGAGACGTTTTACTTTAAGGCTATGATGTTAAATTTAGGGATTAGTAATGGAGAAGAGATTTTAACTGTATTCGATGGCAATACGAAATTAAATAAGATATTATAAGAAAATGGTTAAGAACAGAAAGAACACAATGATTTTTGAGTTATAGAAAATATAGAGATTTTTGAGAAATTTTAAATTTAAGAAGAATAATATTTGAAGGTGTACGTTGAAGGAAATATGAAGGTTGATTTTATAATGGAGAATAAGTTTTGTAAGGCCTAGTGGTTTTAGATTGAATAACACGAGAAGAGTAATTTGAACAAGTTCAAGGATTTCATAAAACTTGATTTAGAGGTTTCGGATCTAATTTAAGACAAGGTGGAAGAATTTGGATTTAAAGATGATTAAGTGGTTAGTATTGAGTGCTAATAAATAAAAGGGTATGCTTCATGAGTAATGTTTTAGAATTTAGGAATTGAGCCTATGATGATCATGACAAGGTCCAATCTTCATAACGAAAGAGTATAAATTTGGTGGTAGTTATATAAAGGTTGATTTTCATATTTGGAGTTATGAGATAAAGATGATTGGCAAATGATGATTAGTTAAGCTTGATGGTATCAGAGAGAGATGATAACTTGACATTCCTATGAAACCTTGTTTTGTTTTCCCTATCAAAAAGAGGAAATTGACTTATTCCATATCTTTGAATTATCCTTTAAAAGTTTTCAATATCATTGAATCCTAACTCCCTTGATCACGACCAATCGACTTTGGTCATCTTTTCTTATCGTATTAATATCCTGGGTCGTATTCAATTAAATTAAATTTAATTGTGACCTAGATTTCTATCCTTGGATACTCGTGCTCAGACTTCGATGACCTTGTTCTCCATCTTGTCCAAATCCTGATTTACCCAGAGATTGATCAACTTAGATCATATCGAGACTAAATTTTCTTTTACATATATCGTGATTGGATTTCAATGCTATTGACAGTCGTGCTTTAAACTTTTGATTTTGATTATCTTTGGAATAGTAACCCTATATAGTTAATTTTCAGTTGTTTTTGATAATTACCAGTTTTAAATAGGATGAGAGACTGCCTTGCAGCCCGATGATTTATTTTTTCCTTATCTTTCCAGTATGGCACCCACGACCAGAGTCTGTCCCCAGTGCACAGTTGCAGTTCCGGATGAGACCGAGATTATATTTCCCCTTCCATTGCCCAGGAGGTGTTAGCAACCTCACCGGAGAGCTTTCCCATCTTCTATCCTTCAGGAGAGGGATGCAGTTCAGCCGGAGACTGAAGGCCTCCCTTTGCCTCCTGGAGTGGCACCCCATGCCATTCCTGGTGGGGCTCAGATTTACAGACTTCTTCAAGATGTGTGGGAGGTACAGAGACTTCAGGCTGAGCTTATGAGAGAGCAGAGTCTCGGTATCCAACTGTTGGGGACTTTATGCATTTAAGAGGAGAGCATAGTCCCAATAGAGCAAGGAGCAATGTATACCCAGAGCTTCAGGAGTACCCGGCTTCCAGCCTAGACCAGCCTATCCAGTTCAGATTTCTGTCCAACAGAGGCCAATTGAGTGAGTGCCTACCTGTGCCTTCTGTAAGAAGCCGGGGCAGTATGGAAGGACTGTAGGAAGAGACTAGGATTGTGACTTTTATGTGGGTCAGCTGGACACAGGATGCTACATTGTCCTACTGCACCTGTCCCTAGTCGAGGCCTATCTCCAGGAGAGAGTTCCCGCTACCAGCCCTAGTAGAGGTGAGTTCTTGACCTATACCTTATCCTCTCTTGATGATTACTATACCCTACTATATTATTGGTATGTTTTGATACCTTATGACTACTTTTGATCTAGTATGACTATAATGGCTAGATGATGAGACCTCAGACTGATATTACCTGCCATAACCCTGTATGATATCTTCCAACTGCATGATTTAGATAAGTTTTCTTAAGACTATGATTGTTGGGGGTTTGACCTAGAAGGAGTACGACCACTTTAATTTCGAGGATGAAATTATTTTCAGGAGGGTAGATTTGTCACACTCATTTTCTAATTAAGGGTATTCTAGTCATTATGTGCTAATTTGATTTTTCTTTTTCTTTTTT
>JANAVB010009999.1:18815448-18875448 GCA_029216955.1 Iris pallida | reverse complement strand
GCATCACCAATCTAGAGCCTAAGAGTTGGCTACAGCAATGATACATGCTTCAGCAAGAATATGGCCTCGTCTCGAGTTAAGTCAGGAAGGGCCGTAAGGCAAGTTGATTAAGTCTGGTTGATACTTGGGAGGCACGGCCTCTATTCTAAGGCACGAGCAAGTGTATTGGCATGACCAGCACGAATCGTCCCCTTTGACATCGTTGGCACGAGAATGGTCTAGAGGCACATGAAATAAGTGAAAGTCTTGGCACGGCCGAGTTTACATAAGTTGCTCCTCGGCGAGGCACTGCCTCGAATATATGGAAGTCACTAATAGAGTATCGCACGACCCTGTCGTTGCATTACCAAGTATAGGCCAAGGCATTGTTATCTTAAAATTGATCCTAAGGCAAGACTAGAAAGACAATTAAAAAGGGATTAAGCTGCACAAAGTAAATGAACGTGTCGGTTTGCTTTGGTGGGTGATGAACTCACTCTACTAGTACAGTTGAATACTGACACCCACACAGTTTTCATGTGCAGGCACAGATAGAAGCTCGTGGCACGAAGCTCGCTTGGATGCATCGAGGCACAGAGTTCCTTGGCGATTCGAAGCATGCGGCAGCATGGAGTCAAGACTTATACGGGACATAATGTATGGACGTTGCCTTCCGAAGCATCCGTTGGCTCAAGCATTGTATCGAGAGATGAGAGATAGCAGAGTGACTTCTAAAATGAGAGAAAAGTGTGCTTGAGAGACTTGTAATCAGGGCCTTACGCCCCATTGTAATCTTATTGTTCAATATCAATAAAGAGCACTTTTGAATAACTGTGTGTGTTGCTCCTAAATTTTTGCTGCATGTTTCAATGTTTCTGCTTGGGACTTCTGTGCGACGACCCCGTCGCAGCCGCTGTAATCGGCCGTTATGAAACTGCCTTACACGAGCACAAACTAGGATCGTGCGGCATCACGGCTTAGCGAGGACGATCGCTCCTACGGAAGCGGGACGTGACACAGGCCTAGTTGACACAAGTGACCTGGACCCTCAGGAGGATCCAGTAGTCGCTGAGGACTTGCCATTAGCTTAGTCTAGACTTTTCTTATTATCTACCTTTATGATACATTTGAGATTGTATTGAGATATTATTTATGGTGTGGTTTACACCGAGACTTATTATTCATTTGTGACTCTTTGTCGAGATTATCTTATCTTCTATTCCATTTTAGATATGGTGATTGAGTTGTACTTTATATATTCTCCTTTCGGAGCATATTCATATTATGTTTGATGTTGCGACCTAGAACAGCGTTCTACCGCCGACACTGCAGCGTAGGCTGGACGTACCCACTTCTCGTGCCCTTACACTGGGTGCGGGTCGTGACAATATTGCAGGGGACTGTCAATGTATCATAACATGAATAGTCAGAGCAGCAGCTCAAACTATGATACTCAGTCACAGAGCCTAGAGCCATTCCAGGTCATCATTGCCATGTCATCTTGTTTTCATCACTGCCAAGTCAGCCAATCCAGTTTGCCAGCTCAGCTATTCTCCTTTTCGGGTCCAGCAGCTGTCCTAGTCAACATAATGGAAGGCCATGTTACTAGTACACATTTCAGTAGCAGAGTATCTGACATTATAAATAGAGAGAGAGAAGAGTAGAATAGGATTTGTTACTTAGCTTTACTGTAATTTCTTGAATGTAGTTGTAACATTCTTCTTCTTATCAATAAAACCCTAATTTCCCATCGCCATTGATGGTGTTCTTCCCTAATTCTTCCAATTGCAATGTCTGACACAGTTAGGTTATCACCTGTTTTGAATCAATTCGGAAAAGGACCTAACACTTCCTTTTTATAATTAAGATATTTCTTTTCTAGGATTATGTTAATCTTTTTGAATTAGGTTCGATTTGGTATTTCATTAGGAATTGTATGAATTTTGGTACTTGTTAGTAGATCTAGGGTTCTTGATCTATAATTTTGGGGTTCTAGTTCTATATTGGAAGGGTAGAAGAGAGCGGCAATGGTGTTAAGCACTACTTCTTCTCATCATCATCATCATCATCATCCTCTCCTTGTAGAGTCTATCCTTTTCCTCTGCTCTCACATGTTGAGGTCTCCACAGACACATAAGCCTTTTTTGATGTTCTCCAGAAGTTCCATTCGGCAATGGGAACTAGGTTCATGTATGTCTACAACTTAATTTGCATGCCAGTTTTTCCTTCTTGCTTGAACCTATCTATCTAGAGAAAATGTATGTATACTGATTACTGATGTATGTATTTATATCTCTTGTGATGGAAATGAATGGTTCCTGTTATTGAACTTTCATCAGCTGTATGTTCAAGTCACTCAGAGAGGAAGCTTGGAAAAGGTGGCAATGTCATATATGATATGGCGACTTAACACTGTCAACAAGTGCATTTATCTCTGTTAGTTGTTTCTTTTTATCTTTCTTTTATGCAATGGTTTTTCTTTTCTACTTTTTTGGCAGGGATCCTTGAGAGAAGTCTCCTCTAAGCAAGAATGATGCTCGTCATTCTTCTTCTGTAAGTGATTCTACAATGAGAAAGAAAATGGCCATTCCCCTGAGCTCTGGTAGAGGAGGTATGCTTTTCTTTCTAACTTACGTCATCTTATTAGAAATAGTTTGAAATTTGATTGTGTTCTTTATGATGGAGCAGTAAAACATAACATGCTCAATCTTCTGAATGTATACATACAATCTTCAATTTTGTGTATGTTCTCTCTTGATCTTAAACATATTTGCAACCTATATCTCAATATATGGCATGGTTTTAGCAGTTTGTTGTTGTTTTGCTTCTGCTGCTGCTGCGCTGTGCTTCTCAATTGAGTTGATCTTGTTGTAACTAGATATTGTTCATAGCTCAGTTTCATGTTAGTATTCTTTCTGCAGCAATGTATGTTCTGCTTCATTCTTCAAGAGATTCTCTTTTTTTAATACACTTCTTATGGCATAAACTTCTTCAGACATTTGATTGGTCTAAAAATGAACAGTTTCTCAGACTTTTGATTATTCTGAAAAAGAACAGTCTGCAACAAGCTAGTTTCATGCTTTGTAAACTTTTTCAGACTTATGCTGAGAATAATCTCTCAGACTTTCAACGTTAACTAAGTAATTATTAGCATAGTTCTACATCACATCTTAGTCAATTGTATTATTGCCTCAACCAAGAGCTAATTAAGAAGTTTGGAGCATTAGAGACATCTGCCTATTGCCAGTATCCTGGCAAATTACTTAGCTAGAACATCATATTGTTATTGACCTTGACAAGATTTACATCTGTTGTAATTGATTGATAGTCCTCTTGGCTTTATATAGCCTTACAGTCAATATTACAATGATGGAATATCCTGTGGCATATTCTGGCATACCAAATATGTCACAAGATATTCCAATATCCTTTATGCTAATACAATATACTAAATATGACATACTAAATATTCTAACATACTAAATATTCAACACTCCCCCTCAAGATGAGCGAAAAATATTTACTAAGTCCATCTTGTCACATCCTCTAATCATGCTCACAGAGGTAAGTCCCTTGGTTAGTCCGTCTGCTATCTGATCCCTGGTCGGAACGTTGCCAAACTCCAACAATCTGCTATCCAGCTTCTTTTGATGAAGAACCTATCAATCTCGATGTGTTTGGTCCTGTCATGCTGTACTGGATTGTTGGCGATACTAATAGATGATTGGTTGTCACATCATAATTTTATCTTGGCTCCTTGATCCAGCTTCAGTTATACCAGCATGTTCTTCAACCATAGCAGTTCTGCAACTCCCAGGGTCATAGCTCTGTACTCTGCTTTCGCTGTCGATTTGGCCACCACAGACTGCTTCTTACTCCTCCAGGAGACTTGGTTGCCTCATACAAATATGCAATATCCTGAGGTAGACCTTCTGTCATCGGTACAGCTAGCCCAGTCAGAATCATAGTAGCCTTCAACGCTCATGTGATTGTTCTTCTTGAATATCACCCCTTCCAGGGGGGTACCCTTCACGTACCTCAGGATCTGGTACACTGCATCCATAGACCCTTCTGTAGGTCGTGCATGTAACGACTCACCACACTCACTACAAAGCAGATATCAGGTTGTGTGTCGCTTAGATAGATCAACTTGGCCACCAGTCTTTAGTATCTGTCTCGATCAACTAGGTCTCCAGCCTCGACCTCTAACTTGAACCTCTTGTCTATTGGCGTTGCTGCAGGTTTGCACCCCAACATTCCTGTCTTTGTAAGAAGGTCGAGTGCATACTTCCTCTGAGAAAGAACAATTCCCTTTGCGTCTCGAGCAATCTCTATCCCAAAGAAGTAGCAAAGAAGACCAAGGTCCTTCACCTCAAATTTCCTGCCAAGCTTTCCCTTGAGTCGGGCGATCTCCTGCTCACCGTCTCCTGTGATAATCATATCGTCCACATACACCACAAGCATGGTGATGTGGCCTCCACTCCGTCTGAAGAATATAGTATGATCAGCATTGATCTGCTTATATTCTATCCCTGTCATTAATCTGTTAAACCATGCCCGAGGAGGCTACTTTAGTCTATAGAGGGATTTCTTCAACCTGCAGACCTTGTCCACTATCTGGTTGGGGCCAAATCCTGGTGATATCTCCATGTATACCTCCTCCACCCGATCCCCATAAAGAAATACATTCTTTACATCTAGTTGGTGTAGCTTCCATCCACCATTCGTTGCCAAAGAAATCAGGGTCCTGACAATACTCATCTTTACGACGGTACAAAGGTCTCGTCATAGTCGATGCCCTACGTCTGACTGTATCCTTTTGCCACTAGTCGAGCTTTATAGCGCTTAACCTGTCCATCTCGGTTCTATTTTGCAGTAAAGACCCACTTGCATCTGACTGCGATCTTCCCTCTGGCAGTCTCACCAGCTCCTAAGTGTGGTTCTTCTCAAGAGCTCCTAACTCCTCAAGCATTGTCGCTTTCCACTTTGGATCGTCCTTGGCAACCTATCAATTGTTAGGTACAGTATTACAATCCAAAGATGCAATAAATGCTCCAATAAGAAGAGATATGGTCATAAGAAACAAACTGAGCAAGTCCCAACCATATCTATCCGATAGATTTCCCGTATTGTTGCAAGTGGTCCTCCGTACTGATAATGGTGTGAAAGGAGTAGGGAGAATGATATCACTTGAAGGGGATGGTGGTGGTTGTATAGGTTTCTCAGGAGTTGAGACTGATGCAGGCAAGGGACTTGGCACTGGCACTGTGGGTACTGATCCTGCAGTTTGCTTCCCTCTCTTGCTATAGGTAAGTAATGCCCCCTGAGCCGTAGGCCTAACACCTTTCATCTCCTCCCCTGTTCTTCTTCACCTTTCTTCTCCTCCTCAACTGTGCCTCCATGCCAAACTCCTAAATCGATCACCACTGAGCTCTCTTTCTTTCCCTCTTGTCTCATACTGGCAGTATTAGGCGTGTGGTTTGAAGTTCCATTCTGACGGTCGTATGGCTTATGCTCCCGGAAGTGGATATCCATACTTACAAACTTTTTCTTTTCTACTGGACTCCAGCACACGTACCCTTCAGAGTCACCGAGTAGCCCACGAAGTTGCACTTGACTGCTCTAGGATTGTCACTCCCGTTTCCTGTTATACGTAGTTTTAGGATACGTATACGAATTTTTGATATTTGACAGGTGGCCTGCAGTTTGACTTGTCTTGCTTGGCTTAGCCTTAATTTAATCTTGACTTGATTTTGGTTCAACATGGTTTGGCTTGGTTTGGTTTATTTTGGTTTGAGATGAGAAGGGATTGATATATAAGTCAACTCCACTCTCTCCTCCTCCATAACTTTTTCATTTATTTCTTTCTTCTTCTCCATAACTTCTTCCCACCTACAAAGAAATCCTAGGCAAGTGCAACTTCTTTCATGATGGATCTTAAATTTTATTGTTCCATTCTCTTCTCTACTTGATTCTAAGGCACTTTAGAACTTAACATTTTCGATTTTGATGGTAGCATTCTTGTAGATCTAAGTTTGTAGTTTTTCTTGGTTTTTATTGGTTTTGATCTCTTAAACTTTGTTATTTCTGAAATCTAATTATCCTATGTTGTAGGAAATTTGATTCTACCCAATTTACACCCTTGACAGTCCCAATTTTGACTTGTTTTGAGTGATTTATGCCCTTTTTAGTTCATGGGTTTCCATGAACATTTGGGAGCTGTCTGGAGAAGATGAGCAGGAGGCATGCTGGCTGGCGCGCATGCTGCGCATGCTGGCTGGTACATGTTGGCTGGCGTGCATGCTGGCTGACGCATGTTGGTGCATGCTGGCTGGCGCGATTGCTAGCGTATGCTGGCTGGAGCATGCTGGTACATGCTGGCTAGCGCATGCTAGTGCATACTGGCTGGTGCATGCTGGCGCATGCTGGCTGGCACGCATGCTGGCATATGCTGGCTGGAGCATGCTGGCTGGCGCATGTTGATGCATGTTGGAGTATGCTGGCGCATGATGGCACATGTTGGTGCATGTTGGAGCATGCTGGCGCATGTTGGTGCATGTTGGAGCAGGCTGACCCATCCTGGTCCTGGCGCCGCTTGGCCCAGGCGTACCCTGCTCGCCTTAGCGCCCTTTGGCCCAGCGCCTTTACGATCTAGCACCTTTTGGTCCAGCGCCATCTGTTCCTGCGCCACTTGGTGGCTGGCGCCTTTTGGTCTAGCACCTGTCACTTTCCTGGCGCCACCGAACCAGCGCCACTTGTTTGACTCTATACCCCCTTGCCCTTATCCCATGCATGTTCTCCTAGTTCTTGTTGTATATGCTTGTCATCTTACATGTGTCTTGAATTTGACCTAACTTGCGACGACCCAACTTGATAGCTTGATGCTATGGAACTTGACTTGGACATGAGCTTTGACCTTAACTTGAACATAATAATATGAATTCTTCTAGATAATCTTGATAGTAGCCCGTCGAGACGCACTACTGACGAGTAATCCTGACAAGTAACAAGTAACCTGACATGATAATCTTCAAAGACTGTTGCGACAGCTACCCTGACTCGCTAAGTAACTCTTGTCTTGACAGCGTGGTTGACTTTCTTGATTGTGCCTGTACAAGCTACTTGTCTCGTCTTGCATCATGTCTAGGACATGGATTCCTAGTTACCACGGTCAGGAATTCATAATGAATCTGACTAGGTTAATGACTAGATTGATCATGTAGTCCATCTAGGGAGATTTTCCCAGTTACAGGCTCCCGTTATCCCGGCCAACCTGAGGTACTTGTAGCCTGCCGACGTGTAGGGCACATTTCTAGCCTACTGTCATATGGGGCACTTCTTGAAAATATAAGTACTGAAAGTAAACTAGTAATCTTGATAACTCTTGTAAATCACTTCGCCTGGATAACCTGGATAGCTGCAGTGTCTGTGACTGCGGGAACATCTAAACTGCATCTTGCTAGTAACTAGGCATGTGATAACCCTAGTTAGCTAATGATAGCAAGCCGTAGGACTTGATTGGCCGTGCCCGAATGATTGCTCGTGATTAGCATGGGAATTATATTTTGTCTCTTATTTTTTCTAATGCAAGCTAGTATTTTATTCTAACTCAGTCTTCTTGTCATTTAAGCATGTTTATTTATTTATTCTTCTATTTATTATCTGCTGGTTTTAGCTCCTTAATGAAGCCTTCCTTGTGGCACTTGCTCTTTCTAGGGTCTGACCCAGCTGGTTTTGTATGGGCAGATTTCAGAGTGATACCCGAGGATCTTCCTGCTTATCAGCCAGATGGTGAACACCAGATGTAACCCTGGCAACGAGTGGGTTTCTTATTTTGCTCTCCCACTCTATTGTAAATTATCTTTTGAGATGTTTAGCCGCCGAGCAAGTGTTAGCTCGTATTGAAACTAAATTTCTGTTTGCCTAAGGGCTGTAACATGATTGACAAATCCTAGGATTGATCATGTATGACTTAACTCTTGCTAGTCTCGCACTTTGTATGACTAGCTTTATGATCATCTGAATATGTAATGTTTGGGACGCCTTACTTTGTATGTCTGATGATCTAACATCTTGTACATGTATTTGCTTGCTTGAGATTGAGACACTAGGCTTGTTCCTGACCATAGAGACTGATGGATTGTAGTTCAACCCTCATGCATCTAGACAGCCGTGACCATATTGTGAGGTGGGTTGTACTTCGATGTACGTAGCTGGTTGTGTCTGTCCCCCGCTCTCCAGTATTCTGGTTCTGGGGCATAACACGGATCATGCTTCCCAACTGACGGCCTGTTGTCCTTCATAAAATATACGCACCTAAACACCTTCAGTGGGAGTATCCTACTATTATTGCCTTGCAATATTTCACATGGGGACTTCCATCTCAGGACCTTCGAAGGCATTATGTTGATTAGTTGAGTTGCTGTCAATACTGCATGCCCCCACAGACTCTGTGGGACATTCATGTCGATCATCATGCTTCTTGTGACCTCCAGAAGGTGTCTGTTCTTCTTTTCTACTACGCCATTTTGTGTAGGTTTGTATGTACAGGTGGTCTGATGCTGTATCCCGTGTGCTGACAAGTATTCTGCAAGTGTTCTGTTTGTATATTCCATTCCATTGTCAAACCTTAGTACATTCACAATTACCCCATATTGAGTCTGGACATGTTTGTAAAAATCCCGAAAAAAAGTAGGTATATCACACTTATTTTTCATCAGGTACAACCAGGTGACACGAGAAGCACAATCAATGAAGGAAATAAAGTACATATAACCATTCATAGTATTAGCGGCACATGGACCCAAACATCAGAGTGTACTACCTCAAAACAGAAGAGCTCCTATGACCCGTACCAATATATAAACTCCTAGTAAGTTTGCCTAACTTGCATGCATCATATACTAGTTTATCTTTATTTGATTTTTATAAATATCTGGATACAATTTACTTAAAGTATCAAAGGAGGAATGTCCCAACCTCCTATGATGGAGTATCAAAGTATCATCAGCCCTCATCTGCAGTCCTTCCATACCAGCCTTCTCTGCCATAGACATTAGTGCTGAGTCCATCCTTCTCGATCCAGGTACCATAGTCCCTTATGCCAAGTGCCAGTCCCAAGTCTTCGTCCGTCTCTTTCTCCTGGAAGATCACCTTAAGGATATCAAAAGAAACAATGCATTAAAGTTGAAGGATTATAGAACTAATGGATAAGAGACTGACTGGAAAGGATGGAGCATGTAAAATATTGGATAATTTTACTGAACCAGTACAATAAACAGTACCTTACCAACCACTAGCTGGAAAGTGCCATCAGCTGTTTGAATGCTATCTGCTGATGCTAGGTGAGTGTAGGAGGAGAACTCACTAGCATTTCCTGTCACATGTCGAGATGCCCCTAAGTCGATAATCTAGTCTGATGATTTAAGGAAAACAATAGATGTAAGAGCAAGTGAATCGTCAGTATCTGATAGATGGGCATTCCTGGCGACGTTGCTTCCAGCAAAGAATAAGGTGAACGCCTCCTCTGTTACGCCCCTCTTGTCTCCATCATTTGACGTTCGCTGCTTCCTCCTGAGCATCTCCAGCATGTCCACCACTGCCTGATCCTCCTCGGTAAAGATGCCGCCAGCTCATCCATCTCCTTCTGCTACTAGTAGGTTCGCCCAATAACCTCCTACTGTCTCGTCGACCCCCACGACCATGGCCACATCCTCCAAAATGTTCTCATCCACCGAGTTGTCCCCGTCCACCACATGAATCTCCCTTCTTAGGTGGTTTGGTGCAAGCATACCGATGGTGGCCCATCTCACCGCAGTTGTAGCACTGTCGGTTATTCTGTCAGGCCTCTCTATTAGGCCCTGTGTCGCCCGAGCTGGTGGCTGTTAGTGCTGACTTTGCTTCAGGAAGACCACCTGTCCCCGCATGCAGTCTGATGCGTGTCTCCTCCTGGATCATGGCTGAGATAATCTCCTCAAAAGTGGGGATCTTCGGTTGGGCAAGAAGTAGGACCTTCCTCTGAACGAATACCACAGTCAGCCTTTTGAGGAATTTTATCATCCTCTCCTGTAGAAATATGTCTCTCTTTACACTTCGGTTACCCATAGCTTGCCCGATCTGAGATGTGATCGTAATACAGCCACAGATGCTCCAACTTCGTGGCATACTCCTGCACCATCTTCTCTTCCTGTACGGTGCCTTCGATCTCCCATTGATCTGAAAGACCTACAAGTTATTCCCCACACCATCATAGGTCTACCACTCTTTCCCACATCCTTCACCATCTCAATGCCGTTTACTGTGGCGGCAATAGACTGGACTAAAGAGTTGAGAAGCCAGATGTAGATCACCATATGAGTGGACTTCCACTCGTCGTGTTCTGTCGAGCCCTCGTCGGACTGTCTTCTCGCCCGACAGGAACCCCTCCAGGTTCTTTTCTGCGAGGGTTCGCCTCACCCTTCGTGACCAACTCAAATAGGTAGCTGGTCCATCCAGTTTCAGATTGATAGAGGAAAGCTCCAACCACATCAACGTTCTTGTCGTGCTCTCACCAGTCGACATCTTCATCAATATTGCAACCTCCACAGTAACCAGCTTCTTGATGATCTCCTCCATCGATCCTCCTCTTCGATGATCACGTCACACCCATCACACGACTCACTCGTCCTCGTCGTCCGCTTCTAAATGAA
The DNA here is from genome assembly GCA_029216955.1 of Iris pallida. Lineage (NCBI taxonomy): Eukaryota > Viridiplantae > Streptophyta > Magnoliopsida > Asparagales > Iridaceae > Iris > Iris pallida. Next base: position 18,864,781 of record JANAVB010009999.1, on the reverse strand, counting down.
CATGTCTTTCATCAGGTCTAGGCCTTCGGTGTTAACTTTTGGAACGATCCGAACAGCGGTATGCGAGTGTGTTAGTATCGCAACAGCCGCAGGAGCCGTGTACATGGGGGGGGCGTCCGCACTCGTGTAACAGCACCGCAGTAGCAGCCGCGGGGCACGTGGGGGCCGCAGAGGCTCTGGTCGCGCATGCGTGGGCTCTGGCCGCGTGTGAGAAGGGGTAGCGTCTAGGGTTAGGATTTGGTAGGAATAGCGGAGGGGTGGGTTGGTTGGAGGCGGCTAGGGTTAGTGTTTGTGAAAATCTGGCTCTAATTCCATGTTGTAATTGATTGCTAATTTTATTGATAGTACTCTTGGCATTATATAGCCTTACAGTCAATATTACAATAATGAAATATCATGTGGCATATTCTGTCATACCAAATATGTCACATGATATTCCAATATCCTTTATGCTAAACAATCTACTAATATGCCATAGTAAATATTCTAACATGCTAAATATTCCAACAACATCATTTCTCAAAATTATGGCATAACAACTATTTTAGTGTTGAGCTTCCTTTTAGTTTATGCCATTTCTCAAATGTTCTCATATTTTAGGCTAAATTACAACTTGATACCCTCAACCATTCAAGTTTTTCAACTTAATACTCTAAACTTTCATAGGTATCAACTTGATACCTCACTATAATTTTACAACTTAATATCATACTTATGTTAACAGAAAATAACAAATGACAAAAATACCCCCTGCTGTCACCCTCAACTCTAATTTCACGTGGTAGCCCTCCTCCTTCCTGATCCTTCCGCCCGAGCTGACGATGTCTCGGATGACGACGCCACAGCCCCCATCATCCGCAATTGGTTCATCGCCCCTTGTCCTCCTTCCATGTCGACTTACTTTTGAATCACCTTCCAAAATTTAATTGAGCTAAAACCTTAGAAATAATATAGCATTGGAAACCAAATTAAAGACTTGAAAGCTCACCAAGCTGAGAGAGAAGCTGGAGAGGGTTCGCTGCTGTGGGATTGCACCGGCGGCGACGGGCATCGGAGCGCCACTTCCGTAACTCATGTCGCTACACGAGCCGAGGTCGAACAAGTCGCTAAAACTCATGATGATGATCGACGATGTCTCGACTTTCAGAACTCTTTTAATTCTATTACTAATAGAATATTCTATCACCAAATTTAGCAATGACTTTATATAGAACGCAAAGAAAACACTTCAAAAATATTCAATCACCAAATTTAGCAATGACTTTATGTACAACGCAAAGAACACACTTCAGAAAACAAATCAAGCACAATTCACTCAGAGTCAGAAGAAGGGGACAACAATGGAGTAGAGAAACTATATGTGGAGTCCTAAAAATATTAATTGAAAGGGGATGAAGCCTTATATATTCCCATGCAATGAATGGAGAAGATGACAAATATTTGTTAGTAGTAGTGAAAAAAAGCTGAAAAGTGGACCGGCGCTTGCTTGCTTGTTGGTTCCCTTCGGTGCCCTCTCTCCTGCTGCTGGGGGGGTGTACGGCGGAGGGGGGTGGGTGGGAGGGTGGAGTGTGGAGAGGGGCTGTATAGGGGGAAGGGAGGGGTATTGTGGTAGGTTTTAATTTTTTATTTTTTTAAGAGAAAAGTTAATCCTGATTGATAGAGAGCTATGTTATTCGGACTCTCCACTTTAATAAGTAGTACCCGTGTGATCCAATAGGACATGGGTATGTATATTAATCCATATCTGATTCTCCATGGTGACAATCAAATCATTCATGGTAACAATCAGAAGATTTGTAGTAAAGTAAATAGTTATTTTAATATAGTAGACTGGTATAAAGTAGTAGGGGAACTGAAGGGACGGTCCCTTAGGGACTTATTCAACTAGTTCAATAAGTTTACTAGTAATTTATAATTACACGTTGTGTTTTTAGGAAACCTTAGTCATATTTTCGTACCCGTAACCAAAATTTGGATTCTTTTTAGTCGAGTTCGTATGTCATTCAATTATGAGTTTAAAGGGTCTGAGTCTTGGATATTTACCCGTATCAACCCGTACCCGAGTCTAGGTAACATAGACAACAGTGGGTATGAAGATAAAAAAATTACAATAGTTGATGGTATTAAGTATCTCCTATCAAAATTTAGGATATCAAGTTTAAAAACTTGAACAATTTGTTGGAGTCCAGTCTGGATTTGGTAATAGCATATTTATGGAGTCCAATCTGATTAAATATTTGATTTAATTTGATTTGGATGTCCATAATTAAGTGCTAGGCTATTTTAGATATAATAGGATTCTTATTTGAGGGTTTCCTATTTAAGAGATCCTATTATAATCTAAAATAAGATTGATGGGCTATTTTAGGGTAGTAGTATTCTTATTTGAGGGCTTCCTATTTAAGAAATCTCATTATGACCTAAAATATTTTTCTCATCATATATATATATATATATATGGGGTGAGGGTGGAGGCACAAAGCACAGCACAAAAGTGGAGATTCGAGGTGCTCGTGCACAGGAAATCTAAGAGAAAGTTTCGCACTTTTCTCTTAGGACTTCGTCATCTAAAACAGAAGGAAGAAGAGATCTAATCGAGGGGTCATCAACTTCGGTTAGGAAGATTGCTACGGGTTGGTGAGTAATTTCAATTGTAATATTTCTTTTCTTCTTGAGTGTGGTGAGGGGGTTGAACCTATTAGGATAAAGGGTTCAACATTAGTTTTTGTCAATCTTGTAATTTCATCTGAGTTATAGAGATTGGAATTTGTCCAGGTGACGTAGTCACAGCCATATACTTGTCTTTATCTGTGCTTGGTGTCCGTTAGACGGGGGTTGGTTATTTTAGGTGGGTTGGCCTAAGTTTTGCTGTGGCAACGTCTCAGACACGGTATCGGAGCGCAAGAGGGCGTATCCGATTCCCAAAATCTGGTATCAGAGCTTTGGAGGTTCTGGCAACCATGTCTACGGAGCAGATGAACACTCGTATGATCACCTTCACAGGGGAAAACTGGACGATTTGGAAGCCAAGGATAGAGGATCTGCTCTGGTGTAAGGACTTGCATGGTCTATTGGAGGGCGACAACGCAAAGCCAATGGACAAAGCTACTGAAGATTGGAAATGAATGAGTCGGAAGGCCGTTGGTTCATCCGCCAATGGTTGGATGATTCGATGTTTCACCATGGTCCATGGAGAGTTCAGCTGTCACAACCCGCACCAGTATAGGGGCACAAGAAGTGGGTACGTCCAGCCTACACCGCAGTATTGACAATAGAACACATCCTAGGTCACATACATCTAACAATTATAAGGTACATTGCACAGTTATACTCTCCGAATGGAGGAATATAAAGTACAAATCTCAATCACAACTAAGGAAGATGTACGATAAGATAGATAAGAATATCAACAGAATCCACAGATGAAATACGATAAAAGAGAGAATCCAAAGTGTTTAAGATAAACATCTAACAAGCTCCACAAATCACAATCTCTAATACAATATCCAGATGAGATACAACTGAAATAAGATAACTAAACTATGGGAGTGTCGTCAGTAGGTAATGGATCCTGCTGGAAGTCCAAGTCACAGGTGTCCTCTAATACTGCCCCGTAGTAGGTGGTGCAACACGCCTCATCCTCATCCTCTATAGTATTTTCAACAGGTCCAGTCAGGACATGAGCGAGCATAGTACATCTCACGTAGTTCATATTATTACAGGAATGTAGAGCATGCAATAGAGTAAGATACATGAATCGCTGAAAGAAAGCACATGAAATAAAGAGAAGACTGTAATGGAAATATCTACTATAAGTAAAGAACAAACAGTGAACTAGTGATTTAGAGTACAATATAGACATGTGAACGGCTTGAATTTACACATGAGTAATCTAAGAATTTGCACATGAGTATACTACTTTGGAATTGTTCACATGACCATTTATACTCCCCCATACCCCAATCAATACACAAGGATCCACACAGGTTATGTTATTGCACATGATATCACATGAAGGCCCATAAATGGGTACACATGAATGTATACATGGGGCTCTGTGAACATGAAAGTACATGAATCACAAGAGTGTACATGAATGTTGAAAGCACCGGAGTACATGATGAAAGTGAAACGCACATGACATACTGTAACTCGATGCTCCCAAGGGGGATAACATCTCATGAAGGGATCCATATAGTACCAATCCGTGTTAACATCGTGACAGCATCAAGTAAAGTAATCTAGAGCAAGAATATAGTCATAGCAAGTATGAAATGGTCAGAGAATGTACTCGCCTGATATCCTGAGTATCCGAAGTGAATATACTGTCTGAAAAGAGGTGTCTGACTCCTATTTAGAATAACACAAGTCACAACATGTCCAGAATGGTAAAATAGAACGTTACAATGCATTCTATATGATGTTTGGGTCAATCTAGGCTAAAGTCAACCTTTGGTCAACTACACTAGTCAAACTAGGTCAACTAGGTCAAGTCCTAACCCAGACAAGTCTCACTAACCCTAATCATGTCTATCCTAGCATTAACACAAGTCACAAGGCTACACAAGCTATCAACACACAATTTCATGTATATATATCCATATACGCATAATGTATATAAGGCATACATATAGGAAATCAGATAGGGCTATATACCTATACACATATCTATATTGGCATACACATATATATATATTCACCACATTTTACATATACAAATATATATATATAGGCAATCATACATATATATATTTACATATTATCATGCATGGATATATATATATATATATATATATATATATATATATATATATATATATATATATATATATATATATATATATATATATATATATATATATTAAAAAAAAAATTAAAAAAAATAAAAATATATATATATATATATATATATATATATATATATATATATATATATATATATATATATATATATAGGGATAGAGTGACAAAAAAAATATATATAGGGATAGAGTGACAGTGGTGTTTATGTGTGTGTGTACCATGTGTGTGTGTGTGTTTATAATATGGGTGTGTGTGTTTCAGTTTTCTGTGTAACAGTAGTATGTGTATGTGTGTGTATAGTAGCAGTACATAGGGTGTGTGTGTGTGTATAGTAGCAGTACATAGGGTGTGTGTGTGTTTATAGTAGGGTGTGTTTGTATACAGATTTTCATCACAGGTTTGTGAATCGTGTGTGTGGGTGTGTGATCCAGTAGGGCGTTCTTAGGTTTCCAAGTTAGAGTGAATGTGTTCCCAGGTTTCAACAGTTAGATGTGTGTGTGTGTGTATACAATGTGTGTGTTTATGTGTATAGCAGTTTATATCACAGGTTAGGGAACATGTGTTTGTGTAATTCATAGGGTGTGTGTGTATATACAGAATCAGTGACACATGCTCGGGAAACACAAATCAACAACCCAACCATCACACACATGAACCCAAACAATGTAACTTTAATCTTAGACGTAATATATGATCTAACATTATAAATTTAATCATCTAACAACAGTAAAAACACAATTTGAATCTCAGGAAATGATTGACAGAACATGTATCAGACAGTTTGGGGAAAACATAAAATTCGAATTCAATTCACAGTTAATATTTTAATTAATTGGTTGGTAAACATTAGGACACATGTGTATGTGTCATGTAGGGTGTCTGGGTCCAACCAAATGGACACAAACGTGTCCAATACAAACTAACAAACGAGAAATCAGAACACAGTGCACTGCCTCGTGCACAAGTTCAACACGTTCGTAGACACGACACACGACACGTGTGTCCGCGTGGTCACGTCTACATGTAGCCTAGCACTAGGGCTACACACTGAACACAACACAAGGTGTCCACGTGTCCCTGTGTCGGTGTACGAGACGCGTATCAGCGCGTGTCTGTGCGCCTGTACGCGCGCATGTAAATCCAATGTATGAGCGAGAACGTGTCCAATACGACACGATACTTTGAGCCACTTGGGGGTCTGGTACGAATATACTGCCCCCACGTGTCCTCGCAGTATTGGGTCGAACAACACTGTGTCGTGTCCCACAGCCCAATCTAACAGCAGGGGAAACCCTAGCTCTGCGCACGAGCGTGTTCGCATCTTCGTGTGGACACGACACGACTCAAAAATCAACTCAGAGTTTAGGGCAGTCAAAGAGCACATCAAAATCAATATTTCCAATCAAAAATATTTCAAAAATCAGGTGAAAAAGTTCTCAGAGGCATTTCGACAAACACTTGTAAATGAAAACTGATACGTGTCTGATACGGACACGAAACCAAAACAAAACTTTACCAAACACACACCATAGCTAGGGGACACCTAGATCTAGGCAACCATACAAAGAAATCAAGATTTAATGATAGTTTGAGGTGTTTACCTATAGAGTATCAAACTCAAGGAAAAAGCTCCAAATAGGAAGATTCCTCTTGCAAGTCAAAAGCTCCAAATTGCACAAAATCTGAGATTTCTCTCCATGAACAACAAATAGAGTATTATTAGGTTCGATTACAAGAGACTAGAGTCAAAAATGAATTAAAATGAAGAAGTTATGGATTTATGAAGAAAGACCAATACCTCTTTCTTGCCAAAAGTTGATGTGATGCAAAAAGAGGCAAGAACTAGGAAAAGACATTAAATGTGAGGGGATTCCATAGGGGCCGACCATGTATGGAAGAATTAGGGTTAGGGTTGATGACTAATGGGCTTGGGCTAAGTTTCAATGCTAAATGAATCAATCCATAAGTCAAAAGTCCATACACCTAAATCACTTAATCTCTATATGAAACTTGATTCAAAATAACTCAACTTGGGTCGACTTAAGTTAGACTAGGGTCCCACCATGCTAATCAAGTCACCATAGCTAAAGTCAACATCTAGGTTAGTATCCATAGTCTCAACTAGCAAAGGTCAAAAATAACAACCATCACTCCAATAATTCAAAATAAATCCTAAATTTCAAAATGACCAAAATACCCTCAAGCTAGAAATGTGGTAGTGACATTAGCAAAAGCATTGTGGAAGAAGTTACATTTGCTGTACGAACGGAAGATAACTGGCAATAAGGTATTTCTTATTCGTTAACTCGTCAACTCGAAGTACACGGAGGGTGCCCTAGTAGCACAACACCTGAACGAGGTTCAGGGTATCATCAATCAGCTATCTGCGATGAAGATGGTGATTGATGATGAGCTTCAGACCCTACTGCTCTTGAGTTCTCTGTCGAAAAACTGGGAGACGTTGGTGGTGTCGGTGAGCAACTCTGCGCCTGATGGAGTTGTCACGATGGAGGCAGTCAAAAGTAGTTTATTGAATTAGAAGGTCCGGCACAAGCAAGTGGAATCGTCGCAGGAGTCCGTTCTGATGGCTTCCAACGGGAAAGGAAGACCCAATTCACAAGCGAGAATATGGCGGAGTTCTCAAAATCTTGCGATTATCTACCGCAAGGACCGCTGCTATCACTGTGGCAAAAGGGGTCATATCAAGAGAAACTGCATGAAGCTCAAAGCTGAGAAGTAAAAGGCAAGAATGATCAGGAGGATCTTACAGCAATAGGAGATATCATTATCGCAGCAACCGACGCAGAGGAACCTTGTGGCATGTGTCATGACGACGACTGGGTTATGGACACGGAAGCGTCGTATCATGCCACTCCATATAGGAGGATCTTCATGTTATACCGCGACGGCAGGTTTAGACGTATGAAGATGGGCGACAAAGGGACTGCTACAGTTGTAGGCATCGATAATGTGCACTTGACAACGGAGCTCGGTGAGAAGCTTGTTCTCAAGGGTGTGCGACAATGTACCAAGTTTGTGCTATAACTTGGTTTCGGTAGGGAGGCTGACAGATGATGGCTATTGCAGTCTATTTGGGGACAAAGAGTGGATGCTTACGAAGGGTTCCCAACAGCTGGCTTGGGAGATTTGTGTTATGGCATGTACAGGCTCAAGCTGCTGAGCAGTACAGGTAGGCCACAGACACCGGATGGAGGCTCGAGGGGTGCTCGACAGGAGGTGGATCGTCGAGAACTTGCTGAGGAGGGGCTTCTTGGTGCTTTAAGGGATACGGAGGATTTTGTTCGTCGAGACAAAGCGACGGATGATGGTGAGTCAAAGATTGAGGGTCAGTCTGTCGGTTCCATGACAGCTGGTCGGTCTACAGGTGAGGGTTGCTCTACGAATCCGATTTTGGCGACAGGTGGTTTGCCAAAGCTTCACGGGGTGACATCAGTTTCAGCAGTTCGAAGCCAGGAAGGAGATCAAGGTATGCAGCAAACTCAATCTGAGGTGGAAGCATCATCATTCACACAGTTCAGGGGGAGCTGTGGGTCATCGACGACATGTACAGTGTGTGATGTTCTGCTCGAAGACGCATGTGTATGGGGGAGCTTCAAGTTCAGACATGAAGGTGGGCAGGTTTAGGAGTTCGAATCTCAGGAGGACCGCACCATCTACTTGGTTGAGCCAGCCAAGGATGAAGAATCTCGTCGAAACTTTAACACTTTTCGGTGGAAGACAGAAGTCGGGGACAGGCAGCCGAGACTTGCGATGAGGCTGATCGTCAGAGACTTCGGTCTTAATCTTGTTATTGATATCGGCAAGATCCGAGTGGTACAAGAGGTGCTACGCATGGCAGCTAGCGTCGACGTGACGGTCGAGGAGCTGGAGACAAAGAAAGATGCAAAGCAGCTCGGAAGATCGAAGATCAGTGGCATGGGAGAGCAGAAACTCTGTCGCATGACGACAGGCATGGAGTCTAGTTAAGGAGCCATGGGGTCAACACCCTCTCATCAGACTGGAGGGGAAGATTGTTGGAGTCCAGTCTGGATTTGGTAATAGCATATTTATGGAGTCCAAATCTGATTAAATATTTGATTTAATTTGATTTGGATGTCAATAATTAGTGCTGGGCTATTTTAGATATAATAGGATTCTTATTTGAGGATTTCCTATTTAAGAGATCCTATAATAATCTAAAATAAGATGTTGATGGGCTATTTTAGGTGTAGTAGGATTCTTATTTGAGGGCTTCCTATTTAAGAAATCATATTATGTCCTAAAATAGTTTTTTCTCGTCCTATATATATGGGGTGAGGGTGGTGGCACAAAACACAGCACAAAAGTGGAGATTCGAGGTGCTCGTCCACAGGAAATCTAAGAGAAAATTTCGTACTTTTCTCTTAGGACTTCGCCATCCAAGACAAAAGGAAGAAGAGATAATCGAGGGGTCGTCAACTTTGGTTAGGGAGATTGCTACTTGTTGTGTAAACCCCATAAATTTTTTACTACATATTTTTATATTATTATTTCATTCCTTCTTGGTATTCATTTTTGTATTTATGTACATATAAATTTGTCCTCTGGAATTTACTTTATATATATATAGTTTATGTAAATATCCTTTTAGTATACATGTATAGTTAATATGATTTTTTAGTAATTAAGATATATGAGTTAAATACGTCTTTTTCCTAAAATATATATCTAGTCACCAATTTTAGTATATTCGATTTTTGTAAATTTTAGATTTATTCACACAAAGATATATATTATATGTGAAAGATATTAGTAAATATTACAGAAAACTATTTTATATTTTTAGGAATTTATTTAAATTTATTATTAGAATATTCTTGTTATTTTTTTGTTGATATCTATATAGGTTTTAAAGTATGTGTGTGTGTGTGTGTGTATATATATATATATATATATATATATATATATATATATATATATATATATATATATATATATATATATATATATATATATATAATAGTAATTTTTTTTTCAAAACTTGTGAACAGTGCTCGACACTGTTCACTGATTTTTTCCCTCGACCCAAGCAAACAGAAGCTCTGTATAGAGAAAAAAATAAAAACAAAATCTCGCAAGATTTTGAGATCTTGCGAGATGAAGAAAAAGCCCACACCCGACAGCAGCATTAACGATCGTTCAAAATCCTTCAGAGACTGAATTCAATCTGTAAATCCCCTAAATTTAACTACTTTTTTTTAAAATAATTTTTTTATATATCTGTTTTTATTTGGTATTTATACGTCAAGTGCGAATATGTAAATACAAAGTATTTGTTATTTCTTATACAAAAATAATTGTTATCAAAAATATAGAAAACATATATTTCATTTCAATATAATATAGTTAACTTGTTTATTTTGCTTGAAGGTATATAAATTCCGTTGCACTAGTGGCAAATTTTATTTATTTATTTATGCCGATTTCGAAATAATATATACATAGATATTTTGTGCTAGTCACATACGTGATACATGAAATTTAATTCATGTATATATTTGGAATTTTCAAAATTATTTATTATTTATCTTAATTATTAAAAAGGTATTTTAAAGATATTTTCTATTAATATCCAAATAATTATTGCAATTTTCAAATTTTTTTGATATTAATTATTTTATTATTTATAATAGATAATTTGGAAGTTTGTTGATTTAATATTTAATTAGTTATGGTAATTTAAATTAAGATTTAATTTATGAATTTTTGATTGAAAATAAGATTTTATAAAATTTAATATGGATTTAGATTGATTAAACTCTTTTTTGAATTGATTTAAAATAGTAGGGAGATTATCTAAGGGAGTTTTAATTTATTCCTAATCCTTATCAACCTAGGATCTCTCCACCCTATATATAGGGGAGCCTCCATATTGTTTTTCTCCATAATTATTCTCCACAAATTACTCCATCGACCACAAACAACGTGAGTGCATCATGTCCATGTCCGTGCTCCTTCCATCCACTATATTTCTTCTTTTACACATACACTGTATTCTTCTCTGTGTCGACAACCCCGATACGATACCACCCAAATCAATCCCTAAACCTAACCTAATCCTACCCGAGCCATCTGTCCACCTCCACCACGGGCCGTCCCCGTCGTGCCATCACCTGTCTACCCCTGTCTACGACCTGGACAACACTACCACCGTCGCCAACTCCGACACCACCGTACTTCTCCGCCAGCACCACCCTGGCATCCTTACGATCACAGTCATCGCCTCCTACCATCATCAGCCACGGCACCGCCACCATCTCTCTGCCAAACATGATCCAGCCCAACTCATTGCGAACACCCGGCCACTGGCCACAGTACCGAACCCCAAACACCAGAAACGCCTACCGCCAGCCTCGTCAAACTCTCTCCGACCGGCCAACCCCCTCTGGCCGCACCGTCACTCCCCGGCGCCCGGCCCAGCCTCGACATCCACTGCCAACACCATCGCCATCACCCTAAAGATTCTACCGCCGCAGCAACCCACATTTCCAGCCTCGACACCATGGCCGGAACCGCCTCCGCTGCCACAACATCACCCCATTTTTCCTTACCATTGTCATCGTCAGGCCACAACCACTGCGACCAGCCACTCCACCCCAACTGACAATACCCATACACACCTAAAACTGCCGCCACCACGATCGGCCGCAATTGTGACCAGCCGTCCACCGTTCAAAAAACCCCTCACCGTTGACCCCTCTTTCCGACATCACCATCACTACCAAAACCCCCATCAAGCCGAGCCACTCACCTGATTTTTGGCCGCCCCGCCGCCTTCCGAGCCACCAACATCGGACGAAATTCCTCGAGTCGCCTCTCCGATGAGCCCGTCCTCTGAGCCATGTCGCACAGCTGCACTCGCGCACCCCTCCTCCACCTGTGCCGGGCCGTCCGCCTACATTGCTGAGCGCCCGTCCGCCTACGAGCTCCGGCCGAGACCCTTCGGTAAGTTACCGACCACCCGCTCCTCTTCCCTCTCTTGTACTCTCTCTCCACTCTCCCTTCCTTTTGTTTTTTAGAGTACAGCTGTGCTTGAGTGAGGTGTACTTACATATATTTATACATATATGTAATAGTTATTTTTATTGTTAATATTATATGTACATATGTACACTATGTATTATTATTGTTATTATTATTATTAGTATTATTTTATATATATTTTTATTACTGACTAAGAATTATGGTTAATTTAGTTATTATTAGTTATTATTATTGTTCAAAGATTATTATATGTAAGTATAAATATACATATTCCTAAAAGTTATTTTCCAACAAAATAATTATTTCGGGCTTTGGCCTACATCTATTTTCAAAAGATAGGATTTAAAGGCATTGGAATATTACTATTTTTTTGTATCTATTTAAAATATAGATTTTGATATAATTTAAATTTGACAACGATTATATGTTACTCCTAAAATAACTATCTAGATAAAAATATTTTGGATTATGGATATATATTGTTACCTAAAAATCATATTTTTACAAACATATAATTTTGGCTAGAAATGATTTTATTTTAAAATATGATCCTAAAACATTTTGGAATAAAAAAATATATATTATTTTATGACGTCTTACCCGTAGACGTGGACCTACAAATTATGTTTTAACACGAATTAAGTTTCTGCCTTACAATGATTCTTATATTTTCAAGGATTATCTTAAACTATTTTTAACTAGCAAGAATATTTTTCAAATATTATAATACTAATCTAAAGTACTATATGTGTTATTCCCTCAAAATTTCTTCGAATTTCCTCCAGCCCGTGACTAAGCCCATTATTCCTAATCTCTTGCCAATTTTGTACATCCTACTATCGACCCTAGCTAACTTGATTATTCTGGACCCGATGGAACAGTCCGTGCCATCATCGGAGGACGTCTTGCGTAGTTATAACACCGAAGTCGAACTCTATGCCATCATGATCATCGCACCACACCGAGCACAACACCAGGCAAGATACCTTGCCACTTCCTGTTTATTTATTTTAGCTCATATTTTATGCATTATTCATTATTTTCTTTATGCAAAATAAACTGTGATACATGTCATAACTTGATAGATTTTTACTATTCAGTTATAATTCCTGCTATGTATTATTTTTTATACATTCAACCTAGATTTAAAGGACCACCTTTGTGTGTTGCATTTATTGGCCTTGACATATTGTACCACGAAGTTGTGTGTCGTATGTAGAACACAGACGTGCATGATTGGCTGGCCACCAGTACGTATAAGCTGTGCGATAGGATTAACCGCTAATAGAATTGCATGCTAGTTTGACTTAGCGGTTATAGAGGTCTTGTGTTGTGGGTACAACATAGTAGGCATTGGACGGGAAGGACAATTCCTTAGCGTATGAGCTACGATGGACTTTTCTTTGTGACCCGGATGCTCCGCTGGAGATATGGGGTTGATGACCCATTGATTACTGACGACCACTGACGTTATGCAAAACGTTATGCACTTACTGCTTGAGGCCCCTGGTGCCCCAAGGGGGGACCATGCCGATCCCATTTTAGCCAGGGCCCATGCGTAGGAAGGATTGTTCTTAACTATATTTCACTTAGAACGGTTAGGTACCATTATCCGTTAGGTATATGTACTTTTGGTTTGGGTACTTGTATATGACCGTGGCTTAGAACAGTGACTTATCGCAGAGTAGTTTGCCACATCTTGTCCTTGTTTGGTTGTAGGTGTGGCTCACTATTTTGATGAGAAGGTACAGAACCTTGTTGGGGTTCGGATACCATATTGGATTCATAGCATGGAAAGATACGTCATCGTGAATTAGTTTACCATCTCCTGTCCTTGTTTGGTTGGGGGGATGGTATGCTAGTTCAATGGTATGTATTAGACCATGTTATAATTCAATTGACTTATTTATTTGAGCAATTTATATTCAGTTATATTGGCATGATATTATGTGTCTTGTTACGTCCCTCTGAGGACCTGGTTATCTCTCCAGGTGTGTGTTCATGTCTTCCGCAGGTATTCTAGTCGAGGTCGTGGTCTTCTCCATTTATTCGAAGATGACGTGTCTTGGATCTATCTTGCTACTTTCGTCAAATCATTTTATATATCATGTACTTTTTTCCTTTTATTTGGTTGGTAGTGGATGTGTCTCCACCCAACATATTGTACCAAGACAAACCATGGTAATTATATGATATCTTTTACATTTCTGTGGATAAGATTAGTTAGTTGTGGTTTACTGAATTTTACAGCTTATGTATCCATACGAGGCCCATGTACTTCGTATATATACAGCTGGCATGTCTACGTTTCTAGTCCTACATATTTTGGCACTGGGACGTTACACAATCAAACCTTTATCATTTTAACCCAAATTTCCTCCTGCTTAATCCCAATCCCATTCTCCATAAATTTGGATAAAACCTAGATTTAAATCCAGATTTAGTCGAAAGATTATTGGGATTTAAACTAGGTATAGGTAACCGACCTCGATTGCAAATTTACTCAAAAACTCATCAAACCCCCCTCGTGAGCGAACCCCCCACCACCTGCAACCTTGCTAACCCCTCATCTGAACCCTGACTGCCTTTGTGCCGTCGCAACCCGCCGAAGAACGCCTGAACGGCGAGGAACAGGGGACTCTCTGATCTGCTGCAAACAGCCAGATACGCCACTTTGTTGTAGTTTTTCTGTACCTATACTAGATCGTTTCGACTCCGCAAAATTTCTACCGACAGCCTATATGACCATCGTGTTGTAGGTTATGATATAGATAACCCAACAGTCCATAAGTTTGACAGGAAGTCGAACAAAAATTGTCATGAAACAGTATATGGGATCAATCCATGTACCTCTGTTTGGGGACTGTTTTCCATCAACCTAATAAAAATTCTGAAAAACTTTTTGAACAATAACTTAGTCCGAATGTAGCACTACAAAACCCTTCTTGTAGAATTATTTTTCACCTACCATACAGAAAGTAATCCGTTGTTAAAGTTAGAGAAAAACTTGTTTTTGAAAATTAGAAATTTAATAAAAAACCTCTGATACGAGGTGCGTCCAGTCAAACCGGGCGACGTGGTCGTGAACCGAAAGTATCGAAAGGTGCGTATTATCTTCGCAGATGTGTGGGCTTTGACGAATTTTAAATTAATTGCGTGTGCACGACGAATTTGATGCGTATCCGTCAAAATTTACCGTATCGACCTCTTTACAAATTTCCCAATTACTTTGTGCACATTCGTCATATAAATTTGTAGGCTTTTACTACATATTTTTATATTATTATTTCATTCCTTCTTGGTATTCATTTTTGTATTTATGTACATATAAATTTGTCCTCTAGATTTTACTTTATATATATATAGTTTATGTAAATATCCTTTTAGTATATACATGTATAATTAATATGATTTTTTAGTAATTAAGATATATGAGTTAAATACGTCTTTTTCCTAAAATATATACCTAGTCACCAATTTTTAGTATATTCAATTTTTGTAAATTTTAGATTTATTCACACAAAGATATATATTATATGTGCAAGATATTAGTAAATATTATAGAAAACTATTTTATATTTTTAGGAATTTATTATTAGAATTTTCTTGGTATTTTTTGTTGATATCTATATAGGTTTTAAAGTATGTATATATATATATATATATATATATATATATATATATATATATATATATATATATATATATATATATATATATATATATATATTTATATATATATATAAAATATATATATATATATATATATATATATATATATATATATATATATAAATGTTTCTAATAGTAAAAAAAAATTCAAAACTTGTGAACAGTGCTCAGTACTGTTCACAGATTTTTCCCTCGACCCAACCAAATAGAAGCTCTGTATAGAGAAAAAAACAAAAAAAAATCTCACGAGATTCAAAGCCCACACCCGACAGCAGAATTAGCGATCGTTCAAAATCCTTCAGAGATTGAATTCAATCAAACCTTTATCATTTAAACCAAATTTCCTCCTGCTTAATCCCAATCCCATTCTCCACAAATTTGGATAAAACCTAGATTTAAATCCAGATTTAGTCGATAGATTATTGGTATTTAAATTAGGTATAGGTAACCGTCCTCGATTGTAAATTTACTCAAAAACTCATTAAACCCCCTCGTGAGCGAACACCCCACCACCTGCGACCTTGCTAGCCCCTCCTCTGAACCCTGACTGCCTTTGCGCCATCGCAACCCGCCGGAGAACGCCTGAACGGCGAGGAACATGGGCCTCTATGTTCTGCTGCAAACAGCCAGGTACGCCACTTTGTTACAGTTTTTCTCCACCTATACTAGATCGTTTCGACTCCACAAAATTTCTACGGATAGCCTATATGACCATCGTGAAATCCTAGTTTGTAGGTTTTGATATATATAACCCCACAGTCCGCAAGTTCTACAGTAAGTCGAAGAAAAACTATCCCGAAACAGTACATAGGATCGATCCATGTACCTCTGTTTGGGGACTGATTTCCATCAACCTAATAAAAATTCTGGAAAACTTTTTGAACAATAACTTAGTTTGAATATTGCACTAGAAAACCCTTCTTGTAGAATTATTTTTCACCCACCATACTAAAAGTAATCCGTTGTTAAAGTTAGAGAAAAACCTATTTTTGAAAATTAGAAATTTAATGAAAAACCTCTGATATGACGTACGTCCCGCCAAACCGGGCGATGTGGTCGCGAACCAAAAGCATCGAAAGGTGCGTATCGTCTTCACGGACGTGTGAGCTTTGACGGAATTCAAATTTGTTGTGTGTGCGCGACGAATTTGATGCGTATCCGTCAAAATTTACCGTATCGACCTCCTTGCAAATTTCCTAATTACTTTATGCACGTTCGTCGTATCAAGATAAAACTTACGCTAGTAGTTCCGTATCATTTTTCTGGTTCTGTATGTCAAGTTTGGTCCGATTCTGAGAAGGTCGACTGGAATGCCTATTTGGCGGGCCCGCGACCCGATCAAACGGGCAATTTTGTGCACAGCTCACCGGAATCCAACTTTGGACATACGACTGGGTTCATCTCATCAAACCGGACCTGTTGACATTTAGTTTGATGACTTTAGAGACCGTTGGTTCTGGTACGTATTTTGGTACAAAATGGGTCCAACGGCGAATATCGTTTTGACCTGAAATTACGATTTTGCCCCTATTCCACAATTGGACTTTTGGACAGGTATTTCCTAGACATATCTTATATTCTAAACATGTTCGTGGTATTTATTTTAGCATCCGAGGACGTAGGCGGGATTTGGCTTTCATCGCTTTACTATTCTGATGGTTCGAGCTATTGGACGTTGCCCTTTTGCACACAACCTCAGGCAAGATACCTTGCCATATTTACTGCTTATATTTAGTCTACATTTTTATTTGCATTGTTTGTTATTTTCAGTTTCATAGCTGTACCATTATTACAGTTCCTGATTTATTGCCTGCTCAG
This sequence comes from Iris pallida, assembly GCA_029216955.1. Lineage (NCBI taxonomy): Eukaryota > Viridiplantae > Streptophyta > Magnoliopsida > Asparagales > Iridaceae > Iris > Iris pallida. Next base: position 18,847,465 of record JANAVB010009999.1, on the reverse strand, counting down.
AGATATTAGCTTTATTTTACTTATTATCCTTTGATTGCATATGGACCCCGAGTTAAGGGACTACCATTTGTAGTGTATAACATAAACCTTGACTCAGTTGTACCATGAGGTATGTGTGAGATTAGTAGCATGTAGAGGTACTTGTGTGATGGCTGAGTACCTGTGTGCATGCGTTAGGGCTAACTGCTAATAGAGGCATGTTAGGAGACTTGGCAGTTAGTAGAGGTATATGAGTCATGGATGTGACTCTACTAGGCATTGGGTGGGAAGAACAGTTCCTTAACGTATGGGCCACATATGCACTTTCCTATTATTGTCGGTTATCTCCGCTGGAGTTATGGTCCTGGATCCTGATACCTGATTTCCTGCTGGCCTCTAACATTCGATGAATATTATGCTTTGAGGTCCCTGGTATCCTGGTGGGACCATACCTGAGTTCCTGCTCCTGTAGCCAGAGCGCCCATGTGTTGAAGGTTTGTTCTTAACTGCATGAACACAGTAGAATGGTTAGGTAACCTTAGTCAATGTCATGTCACCCCTACTAGTAGCTTGGGACAATGTCGCTTTGCGGAATATTGTGCTACCCCTTGTCCTTGTTTGGTTGTAGGGGTAGTCCACTGTTTCGATGATGAGATATTGGATCTTGTTACGAATGAGGCTATTTTAATTTACTTGTGATTGATGACATATTATATATATTCAGTTATGTGGCATGTTCTTTATGTATCTTGTTACGTCCCTCTGAGGACCTGGTTATCTCTCCTGGTGTGTGCTTTGTGACTTTTTGCAGGTGTTCTAGACATGGCTGTGATTTTCTCCCTTCCTTCGAAGATAATTGTCCTTGGTTCGTCTTGTCATTTTTATCTATTCTTTCCTTGTATATTTCTCTCTTTTAATATAGTTGGTAGTGGATTTGTCTCTGCCCAACTGCATGTATAAATGATAAATTTTATAGTTGATTTCTATTATTATCCTTTTATTTAGTGGATGAGATTTAGTTGTGGTTTACTGCATTTTACAGCTTATGTCTACATACGATGGTTCCATATATTAGAGTATACTACGTATGTATGCAGCTGGCATGTCTACGTACTTAGTCTTAAGTATTTTGGGACTGGGGCATTACAGGTTGGTGAATGATTTCAATTGTAATCTTTTTTTTCTTCTTGAGTGTGGTGGGGGGTTGAACCTATTAGGGCTGTCATGACCCGTACCCAGTATAGGGGCACGAGAACTGGATACGTCTAGCCTACGCCGCAGTGTCGGTGGTAGAATACTATCCTAGGTCACATACATATAACAATTATAAGGTACCTATACAATGTATACGCTCCAAATGGAGAACAATATAGAAATGTACAACTCAATCATAGCTAAGGTAGAAAGTATGATAAGATAGATAGATAAGATCTGAATCCACAATGAAATACAAATAAGAGAGGAATCTAAGTGTCTAAGATAACAACTCCACAATATCCAATCATCACAAAATCTCATATATATACAATGAGTATCTAAATGAGATAACTGAAAATAAGATAAAGCCTAATCTATGGGAGTATCCGCATCTACTGCTAATGGATCCTGCTGGAGGTCCAAGTCGCAGGTGTCGTCAAAGGCTGCTCCATAGTATGTAGGACAGAACTTCTCGATGTTATCTATAATATTTTTAACAGGCCCAGTCAGGACAGAAGCGAGCATAATACATCTCACGTAGTTCATAATATTACAGGATAGGTAAATATGCTACAGAGTAGGATACATGAAACGCTGGGAAATATATGAAGTAAAAGAGATGACTGTAAAGAAATATCTACTGTAAGTAAAGAGCTAACAGTGGCTAGTGATGTAGAGTATAAGATAGACATGTGAACGACTTAAAATTGCATATGAGTAATCTAATAGTTTGCACATGAGTATACTACTTTAGAATTATTCACATGACCATTTATACTCTCCCATACCCCAATCAATACACAAGGATCCAGATAGGTTATGTTATTGCACATGATATCACATGAAGGCCCATAAATGGGTGCACATAAATGTATACATGGAGACTCTGTGAACATAAGAGTACATGAATCACAAGAGAGCACATGAATAGTCAAAGCACCGGAGTACATGATAAAAATGAAACGCACATGACATACTGTAACCCGATGCTCCCGAGGGGGATAACATCTCATGAAGGGATCCATATAGTATCAATCCGTGTTAACAACGTGACAATATCAAGTAAAGTAATCTAGAGCATAAATGTAAATCCTATCAAGTATGAAACGGTCAGAGAATGTACTCACCTGGTATCCTGAGTATCCGATGAATATATATGTCCAGACAGAGTAGATGAGTCGTAAACAGAGCAACACAGATCATAACATGTCCAGAATGGTAATACTGAAGATTATAATACATTCTATATGATTTCTAGGTCATCTAGGCCAAAGTCAACTCTGGTCAACTACACTAGTCAAACTAGGTCAACTAGGTCAATCCTAGTCCAATCAAGTCTCACTAAGCCTAACCAAGCCTAGGCTAGCACTCACACACAATTTCAAGCTAACACATGCTATATCTGTCACTCTCGTTTTCCGTTATACGTATTTTCACTATATATGTACGAATTTTTGACATTTGTCAGGTGGATCGTAGTTATACTTGTCTTGCTTAGCATAGTCTTGGTTTAATCTTGACTTGGTTTATTTTGGTTTGGTTCAACATGTTGGCTTCGTTTGGTTTGTTTCATTCTCTTCTTTACATAATTATAAGCCTCTTTAGAACTTGAAGTTTTTGATTTTTATGGGTGGATTCTTGTAGATCTAAGTTTGATATATTTTTGGTTTTTATGGTTTTGAACTATCAAACATACTTGTTTTAAAAAACTAGTTGTTCTATGTTGTAGAGAATTTTGTTCTACCCCATTTTGACCTTTAAAAGTCGGAATTTGGAGTTATTTTGACCGAGTTATGGCCATTTGAAGTTCATGGGTTCAACCAAGCATTTTTATGCTGGTTGGAGAAGATGAACAGTATGGGCGCACGCTTCTTAGCACCACGTCATCTAGGTTGCATGCATTCTGGCATAACCTGGCTGCTAGCGCATCCTGGCTGCTGGCACAACCTGGATTCTGGTGCAACCTGGCTGCTGGCATAACATGGATTCTCGCGCAACCTGGCTGCTGGCACAACCTGGATTCTGGGACAACCTAGATTTTGGTGCAACCTGGCTGCTGGCACAACCTGGCTGCTGGCACAACCTGGCTGCTGGCAAAACCTGGATTCTGGTACAACCTGGCTGCTGGCACAACCTGGCTACTGGCACAACCTGGATTCTGGCACAACCTGGATTCTAGCGCAACCATGCTGCAGGCGCAACCTGGCTGCTGGCACAATCTCGTTTGGCACAACCTGGCTTGGCACAACCTAGCTTGGCACAACCTAGCTTGGCACAACCTCGTTTGGCACAACCTGGCGTGGCATAACCTGGCTTGGCACAACCTGACTTGGCACAACCTTGCTTGGCACAACCTCGCTTGGCACAACCTGGCTTGGCACAACCTGGCTTGGCACAACCTGGCTTGGCTCAACCTGGCTTGGCACAACCTGGCTTGGCACAACCTGGCTTGGCACAACCTGGCTTGGCACAACCTAGCTTGGCACAACCTAGCTTGGCACAACCTGGCTTGGCACAACTTGGCTTGGCACAACCTAGCTTGGCACAACCTAGCTTGGCACGACCTAGCTTGGCACAACCTAGCTTGGCACAACCTAGCTTGTCAACCTGGCTTGGCGCACTCTTGACTAGTAACAAGTAAACTTGACATGACATGTATAATCTTGATAGTGGCCCGTCGAGGCGCACTCCTGACAAACAATCTTGACAAGTAACAAGTAACCTGACATGACATGATAATCTTCAGCGCTGTTGCGACAGCTATCCTGACTTGCTAAGTTACTTTTGTCTTGACACCGTGGTTGATTTTCTTGATTGTGCCTGTATAAGCTACCTGTCTCGTCTTACATCATGTCTAGGACATGAATTCCTGGTTACCACGGTCAGGATTTCATGATGAATCTGACTAGGTTAATGACTAGATTGATCAAGTAGTTTATACAGAGAGATTTTCCCAGTTACAGGCGATCCCGTTATCCCGGCCACACCAGAAGGACTTGTAGCCTGCCGATGAGTAGGGCATATTTCCAGATCACTGTTATGTGGGGCACTTCTTGAAAACATAAGTATTGAAAGTACACCAGTAAGCTTGATAACTCTTGTAACTCTAATAAATCTCCTCGCCTAGATAACTTGGATAGCGGTAGGGCTTGTGACTGCGGGAACATCTCATTGCATCTTGCTAGTAACTAGGCTTGTGTTAACCTTAGTTAGTTAAAGTATCAAGCCTTACTCTTTGCTTGGCCGTGAATGATGGATGCAATCCAGTCTAGTCTTGTCTAATCGATGACAGTCTATGATTACTTCATCGCATGCTTGCTTATGCTTTACTCTTGTCGATTATTGGTTGGAAAGTAAGCTCTGTTCAGGTGAAGGGTTACAACCCCGGTCTTTGTTTGGTTTACGGGTTGTAACTTGGCTACCGGAATAGTCCCTTGGTTGTCTTATCGTTTATCACCTTGTTTCTCTAACTCATGTCTTTTATTACCATTTATGTTCCCATGTGCTAATATGCTGGTTTTAGTTCTTAAGTGAAGCCTCCCTTGTGGCACTTGCTCTTTCTGGGGTCTGACCCAACTGGTTTTGTATGGCCAGATTTCGGAGTAGGACTCGAGGATCCTCCAGCCTTCCAGCCAGATGGTGACCACTAGGCGCAACCCTGGCAATGAGTGGGTTCTTATTTTGCTCTCCCACTCTCTTGTAAAAATATCCTTTTGAGACGTTTAGTCGCCGAGCAAGTGTTAGCTCATTTGCCACTTTACTTACTGTCTGCCTATGGGCTGTAACATGATTGACAAATCCTAGGGTTGATCATGTATGACTGAAACTCTTACTAGTCTTCACATTTTGTATGACTAGCTTCATGATCATCTGAATATGTAATATTTGGGCTGCCTTACTTTGTATGTCTGATGATCTAACATCTTATAACATTTACTTACTTGCTTGAGATTGAGACACTAGGCTTGTTCAGGACTATAAGAGACTGTTGGCTTGTAGATAAACCCTTATGCATCTAGATAGTCATGACCGTAAATCAAGGTAGATTATACTTTAATGTGCGTAGCTGGCTGTGTCTGTCCCCGCTCTCCAGTATTCTGGTTCTCGGGCGTGACACAATTTAAGTGGTGGCCCATGCAGGTCTTGTAAATCAAGATGTGTGAGGGTTTCACTGAATAGATGTCTCAATCAGCACTCGCCCTTGATCTCTACTCGTGTCTTCTAATCATTCCGAAATCTTGACCTGATCACATGTTTATGTCCTCGATCTATCATGGTCCTTCCTTATTGTTCTCCATGTCGTTTCTTCAGCGGCATTATTCCTGGTCCGACCGATCAGCAAGGCAGAGCACCTCCAGTGGACCAGCAGCAACCTAGAGACCAAGCCCAGCACTCTGGAGCAGCCTCCCGAGTCATGCATTCCGAGGATCCAGAGCCCCTAGTTCAATTCGTCCAGCCTGCAGAGCCTGATAATAGAATCTGGTGGGACTCATTAGAGAATTGCTTGCATCACATGATCGTCGGGGCGATGCCCTGTACCAGACAGTACAAGATGCCATGGGCAGAGTTGGTTATCAAGGAAACAATGCGGCTAACAGCTTCAAGCGTCTGAACCATCCTTTCTTTGACGGAACTGAAGATGCTATTGCTGCTGATGCATGGCTTCAGGACACAGAGGTTATCCTGGAAGCGGCTAGGATTCCTGAGGGTGAGAAGGTGGCCGTCGTGCGCCTGCAGTTATTGGACTTAGCCCGCAGCTGGTGGACGATGCAAGCAGTTGGATTGGCGACGCCTGTCTTATGGGAGGTATTCAACGACAAGTTCCAGACGAAGTACTTTGATGTAGTAGCTCGGTATGATCGGCAGACCAGATTCAGCAATCTCAAGTAGATAGGGAGGACGGTCGATGGATATGCGGTCGAGTTTTCTAGGCTTAGTCGATTTGCTCCCACCTTAGTGGCGATCGAATTGGACCGAGCACAACGATTCCAGCAGGGACTCCACCTAGAGATCATTATATCATTGGAGCAATTTGAGCACCAGACTTTTGATGCCGTCTTGCAAGCGACGAAGAGGTATGAGTATACTTCCCAGAGGATAATAGACGAACTGGAGGACAAAAGAGGTCTTATGGACAGTTGTTCCAGTCATCAACACCAGCCCCGGCAGCTAGGGCTTTGACCATTGGAGCTCCTAGGAGGGCGACCACAGTTTCGTCGGTTCAGCACTCGACACCGACGTACCCTCAGAAGCAGAAGCAGTCTTCCGCGATGGGCTGCACTCATTGTGGAAGCTAGGACACGTAGTCTCAGCATGTCGCAGAGCACAAGGGTTGTGCTTAGCTTGTGAGGCACCTAATCATATGATAGGGTCCTGCCCGTATAGAGCCAGTTCCTCTTCATCAACCCTAACCAGTCCATCTGTTAGGGGACCAGCACCAGTACAGCAACAGTACCAGCCTCCGAAGCCATTGCCGCCTCAGGCTCAAGCTTTCCAGCAGCAGAGGCCGCAACAGTATGCTCAGGCCCAAGCTCAGATTCAGAATAGGCTGAGAGGTCACCTACAGAGGGGACCAGCACCAAGAGGACAAGGTCAAGCTATAGCTCTGATCGTGGCAGAATAATTGGCATTAGGTGAGGTGGTGGCAGGTACCATTCTCGTCAACTCTTTTCCAGCATCAGTATTATTTGATTTGGGTGCATTGCATTCATTTATGTCTGCATGATTCGCTACACGGATAGGACTGGAGCTCGAGTCATTGTCAATAAGGCTCAATATACTTACTGGTAATGGTCTTGTGGGAGTAGATAGAGTCTTTTCCTCGTGTCGAATCGTAGTTAGCGGTAGAGAGTTTTATGCTAGATTGATAGAATTCCCGATGGCCGACTATGATATGGTCCTAGGAATGGATTGGTTGAAGGATCAATACGCAAGAATAGACTGCCATGTTGGTAGGATTATTTTTGGTATTCCCGATAAAGAGAGTTTTTATTTTCCAGAGGCGAAGTAGAACCTTCTCCACCAGTCTTGCGGATAGCAGTGGCAGAAGCAGTTCATTTTTTCAGAGTGGTAGAAAAATTTCCTGACGTATTTTTCGAAGAAGTTTCAGGCATGCCCCAGAGAGAGAGAGAGAGAGAGAGAGAGAAAGAGAGATTGAGTTCACCATTGATTTGCTTCCAGGGACGGCACCAATATCAGATAGAGTCTATAGAATGGCACCATCAGAGTTGGAGATCCTATACAAGATGATTGAAGAACTCAGTACCAAGGGATCCATTCGTGCTAGTGGATCACCTTGGGGAGCCCCGATGCTTCTTGTGAAGAAGAAGGATGGTACATCAAGATTATGTGTTGATTATCGTACCTTGAATTCTGTAATAATCAAGAACAGATATCCTCTACCAAGGATAGATGACTTGTTCGATCAACTCAGTGGGGCAGCAGTATTTTCGAAGTTTGACTTACGGTCGGGGTACCATCAGATCAGAGTCAGAGAGCAAGACATCCCGAAGACAACATTCAGATCTAGATATGGGCATTGGGAGTTCCTTGTTATGCCGTTTGGAGCAACCAATGCGCCAGCCGTATTCATGGACCTCATGAATCATATCTTTATGCCCTATTTGGACCAGTTCGTGATAGTGTTCATAGACGACATCTTAGTCTATAGTAAGAATAAAGCAGAATATGAGCAGCATCTCCGAATAGTCCTACAGATTCTCAGAGAGCACCAGTTGTACGCAAAGTTCAGTAAGTACAAATTTTGGCTTGATCGTATTTCGTACTTAGGTCACATCATCATCCGAGGTGGAGTGGAAGTGGACCCCCAGAAGATAGTTGCCATAGAGACATGGCCAGTTTCCAATACCGTCGCAGAAGTTCGCAGTTTCCTAGGATTGGCCGGCTATTACCGATGATTTGTTTCAGACTTTGCTCGGATTTCGGCACCATTGACACAGTTGACCTGCAAGGATGTGCAGTTTGCTTGGACAGCAGAGTGTCAGAGTTCATTCGAGAAGTTGAAGCGAATATTGATGACGGCTCCCATTCTCATGCTTCCAGATGGGACTGGAAGATTTTCAGTTTATTGTGATGCTTCTGGCAGAGGATTGGGATGTGTTTTGATGTAGCATGGTAGGGTAGTAGCCTATGCATCACGTCAGCTTCGTGATCATGAGGGGAATTACCCAACCCATTACTTGGAATTAGCAGCGATGGTTTTCGCACTCAAGTTGTGGATGCATTACTTGTATGGAGATCAGGTAGAGATTTTCACTAACCACAAGAGTCTTTAGTATGTGTTTACTCAGAAGTATCTTAACATGCGTCAGAGAAGATGGCTAGAGCTACTTATGGATTACGACATCAACTTACAGTTTCATCCTGGGAAGGCCAACGTAGTTGCAGATGCGTTGAGTAGAAGAGCAGAAACTTATTTTCTAATAGCACAGCCAGATATATTAGCAGATCTTCAGAAGATGGGAATAAAAGTAGTTCTTCCTACCAATGTAGCATTTATGTCCAGTATGCAAGTTCAGTCCAGTATATTTGAGAGGATCTAGATAGCTCAATCAACAGATTCTAAGCTTCAACGGCTTAGGGCAGAATGTGAAGCTGGAAGGAGAACAGAGTTATGTATTCATGAAGACGGTACTCTCCGACATGGAAGGCATCTTTGTGTACCCAGCGGTGATATCAGACATGAGATCATGGCAGAGACTCACAGTTTGCAGTATTCAATTCATCCCGGTGGCACGAAGATGTACCGAGATATCCGTCAGCATTTCTGGTAGAATGGCATGAAGAGGGAGATAGTCCGGTTTGTCTTTCGTTGTTTAGTTTGCCAACAAGTTAAAGATGAACATCAGAGACCGGCTGGACTTCTTCAACCTTTACCGATCCCAGAATGGAAATGGAAGCACATTACCATGGATTTGTAACTGGATTACCTAAATCTCTAGCCGGAAGAGATGCTATCTGGGTTATAGTTGACCGGCTCACGAAGGTCGCTCATTTTATCCCTTTCACAATTGGCCAGTCAACGGATTAGCTTGCAGAGATGTACCTCAGACAGATAGTCAGATTGCATAGAGTGCCAGTTAGTATCATATCAGACAAAGATTCAAGATTCACATTGCACTTTTGGCGGAGTCCTCAAGAGAGTTTAGGGACTCGTCTCAAGTTCAGTTTAGCATATCATCCGCAGACAGATGGTCAGTCAGAACGCACGATTCAGACTCTCGAAGACATGTTACGATCATGTACACTCGACTTCGATGGTTCGTGGGAAGATCACCTTCATCTCGTGGAATTCTCCTACAATAACAGTTTCTAGGCCAGTATTCAGGTGGCATCGTTTGAGGCACTGTATGTGTAATGCCTATAGTTCGTATTACGTATCTTGGCATACGTGTACGTATTCTTGACTCGTATTGTATATTTTTCTGCATGGTTGTTTTGACATGTCATTGGTTGTGGCTTAGCTTGGTTCGGCTTAGCTTGGGTTGGTTTGCTTTTGGGTTCATCATGAACCAAAAGAAAACCCTCCACCTACCACCACCACCCTCCTTTATATTTCCATCTAACTCTCTCTCTCTTCATTTATTCTTCTCTTTCACTTCTTCTTCTCCACCATTTACTCTTCCACCTACCAGGAAAGAGAGCTAGGCAAGTGCAAACTTGCTTCATGATGGATCTCAAGTTTTATTGTTCCATTCTCTTCCTTACTTGATTCTAAGCCTCTTTAGAACTTGACATTTTTAGATTTGATGGATGGATTCTTGTAGATCTAAGTTTGTAAACTTTTCGGTTTTTCTTGGTTTTGATCTCTAAAACTTAGTTATTTTCGAAAACTAGTGTTTCTATGTTGTAGAGAATTCAATTTCATGCAGTTTTGGCTTTTGTTTCACTTAATTTCGACTTCGGATGAGGAAGTTATGGCCAAAACAATTTCTGGTCATTTCTATGTTCATCTGCAGCATGCACAGCATGTCGCAGAAGGCGCATGTTGCAATGAAGTGCATGTCGCGGTAGCCGCATAGCATGTCGCAGAAGGCGCATGTCGCAGAAGACGCATGTTGCAATGAAGCACATGTCGCGGTAGCCGCATATCATGTCGCAGAAGGCGCATGTCGCAGAAGGCGCATGTTGCAATGAAGCGCATGTCGCGGTAGCCGCATATCATGTCGCAGAAGGTGCATGTCGCAGAAGGCGCATGTTGCAATGAAGCGCATGTCGCGGTAGCCGCATATCATGTCGCAGAAGGCGCATGTCGCAGTAGGTGCATGTTGCAATGAAGCGCATATCGCGGTAGCCGCATATCATGTCGCAGAAGGCGCATGTCGCAGTAGGCGCATGTTACAATAAAGCGCATGTCGCAGTAGCCGCTTATCATATCGCAGTTGAGCCACATGAGGCGCATGTCGCGGTAGGCGCATATCATGTCGCAGTTGAGCCACATGAGGCGCATGTCGCGGTAGGCGCATATCATGTCGCAGTTGAGCCACATGAGGCGCATGTCGCGGTAGGCGCATATCATGTCGCAGTTGAGCCACATGAGGCGCATGTCGCAGTAGGCGCATATGGTGTCGCAGTTGCATGCATGTTGCAGAATAGGTCGCATAATGCATATTTTGACTATTACTAACTGTTATATATCTTAATTGACTGAATTATTGCTCGAATTTCTCCCAACTCCCAATATAAAAGTTGTAGATCTTTTCCTTGGCTTCAAGAATAGGTCACTAATTATTTTATGCAAGTTCTCTCACTCATGATAATGTAAGAATAGAACACGATAGTGGCCCGCTGTAGTGCACTCTTGACAAGTAAACTGGCATGATATGTCTCGACATGCTGTTATGACTGCTAGCCTGACATGACAAGTATGAATGACCTGGACACCGTGGGCGATTGCGTTTGTACAAATAAACTGGTACTGTCGTGCATCATGTCTAGGATGGGGATCCCTGAGTACCACGGTCAGGGTTACCTACTGAAATTGACTAAGGCTAATTAACTAGAACGATTCAGTAGTCATGAAGAGATTCCCAGCTACAGGCAATCCCGTTATCTGGGCACATTAAGTGGACTTGTAGCCTACCGACGAGTAGGGCACATTTCCAGCACACAGTCATGTGGTGCACCGTTCATAAACGAACATTCGACCCGGATAACCGGATGGTCTGCAGGGCTTGTGGCTGTCGGGATAATCTCATTGCATCTTGCTAGTAACTAGGCCTGTGATAACCCTAGTTAGTTAAAAGTATCAAGCCGTACTCTTGATTGGCCGTGATTGATTGGATGAAGTTTATTCCAGCTTAGTCTTATTCTGATCCTGTACAAGATTGTATCAGGTTCTTGCATCGATAAATGATGGGATACCAAGTTCGGTTCAGATGAAGGGTTACAACCCCCGTCCTTGTTTGGGTTAAGGGTTGTAACTTGGTTATCTGAATAGTTCTATGGTTATCCTATCATATATCGTCCTGCTTATTGTGCCTACCTTAACAATAACGACCGGGGGTCCAGTTCTGTTCAGGCGAAGGGTTACAACCCCGGTCCTTGTTTGGTTTAAGGGTTGTAACCTGGCTCCCGGAGCAGTTCTGTGTCCTCTCTTTGTTTATTGTCTGATTGTAACCCCCTGTCATGCTCGTCATATTTTACCTTTACTTCAATACCATGATTATTTATACTGGCCTTAACAATAAAGATCAGGAGTCCAGTTCTGTTTAGGCGAAGGGTTACAACCCCGATCCTTGTTTGGTTTAAGGGTTGTAACCTGGCTTCCAGAGCAGTTCTGTGTCCTCTCTTCATTTATTGTCTTGTTACCTTATCAATAGTAATTGAGGCGGGTTTCTATTAAGGCGAAGGATTGTAACCCCGGTCCTTGTTTGGTTTAAGGGTTGCAGTCTGGCTACTTGAATGGTTTCTCCGTGCTCAATATATTATTGATTATCTCAGTTATTATCTGTATCTTTTAATTACCTTAACTATTTATTTGTGATATGCTGGTTTTAGTTCCTAAGTGAAGCCTCCTTTGTGGCACTTGCTCATTCTGGGGTCTGACCCAGCTGGTTTTGTGTGGCCAGATATCGGAGCAGCAACAGAGGATCCACCTGTCTTCCAGCCCGATGGTGACCACCAGGCGTAACCAGGGCAACGAGTGGGTTTCTTTTGTCCTCCCACTCTATTTGTAAAATTATTCTTTTGAGGCATTTAGCCGGCGAGCACGTGTTAGCTCGTATTGCACCTTTATTTACTGTCTGCCTACGGGCTGTAACATGATTGACAAATCCTAGGGTTGATCATGTATTGACAAAAACTCTTGCTAGTCCTGACATTTTGTACGACTAGCTTCATGATCATCCAATATGTAATGTATGGGACGCCTTACTATTGTATATTTGGTGCTCTGACATCTTGTAACTGTTACTACTTGCTTGTGATTGAGACAATAGGCTTGTTCATGACCATAGGAGACTGTTGGCTCGTAGTTAAACCCTCATGTATCTAGATAGCCGTGACCGTATAGTGACGTGGATTCCATTTCATTATACGTAGCTGGCTATGTCTGCCCCCGCTCTCCAGTATTCTGGTTCTGGGGCGTGACATGGTTTTAGTGGTGGCCCATGCAGGTCTTGTAATTCAAGATATGTGAGGGTTTACCGAATAGATGTCTCAATCAGTATTCGCCCTTGATCTTTGCTCGTATCTTCTGAATCCCTGTAATCTTGACCTGATCACATGCTTGTATCGTTGATCTGTCCTGGTCCTTTCTTATTGTTTCCTATGTTATCTTCTTCAGCGACATTGTTCCTAGACCTGCCGATCTGCAAGGCGGGGCACCTCCCGCGGACCAGCAGCAACCTGGAGATCAAGCCCAGCATTCAGGAGTAGCCTCCAGAGTTATGCCTACTGAAGGAGAGCCACCAGTTCAACCCGTCCAGCCAGCAGAGCCTGAGGATGGCACTTTGGTGGGTCTCATCAAGTCCTTATTAGCTTCCCAGGATCGTCGCGGAGATGCCTTGCACCAGGCGGTGGCAGACGCTTTGACCAGAGGAGGTCATCAGGGTAATAGTGCGGCCAACAGCTTCAAGCGCTTGAACCCTCCCTTCTTCGACGGCAGTGAAGATGCGATCGCTGCAGATGCATGGCTTCAGGACACAGAGGTGATTCTAGAAGCAGCCAAGACTCCAGAGAACGAGAAGGTGGCCGTAGTGCGCCTGCAGTTACTAGATCTTGCCCGCAGCTGGTGGACAGCGCAGGCCGATGGATTAGTGGCCCCTATTTCATGGACAGTATTCAGGGAGAGATTCCGGACCAAGTATTTTGATGCTGTAGCTCGGTATGATCTACAGATGAGGTTCACTAATCTGAAGCAGATGGGCAGGACGGTCGATGGATATACGACCGAGTTCTCCAGGCTTAGTCGGTTTGCTCCCACCTTGGTGGCGACCGAGTTCGATAGAGCCCAGCGGTTCCAGCAGGGGCTCCACCTAGAGATTTTATTAGCGGTGGAGCAGTTTGAGCATCAGACTTTTGATGCAGTGTTGAGAGCAGCCCGGAGGCATGAGTACACCTCCCAGAGGATCGTGGATAGGACCGGAGGTCGGAAGCGATCTCACGGCCAGATGAATCAGTCTTCAGCACCAGCCCCGGCGGCCAGGGCTTTGACCATTGGAGCTCCGAGGCGAGCGGCCTCAGTGACGTCGGTTCAGCATTCCACCCCGATGCACCCTCAGCAGCAGAAGCAGAAGCAGTCTTCTGCAGTGGAATGTTCACACTGCGGGAAGCCAGGACATGTGGTGTCAGAGTGTCGCAGAGCACAGGGTTTGTGCTTGGTTTGTGGTGCCCCGGACCACAGGATTGGGAATTGTCCGAACAGAGGAAGTTCATCCGCCTTCTCTAGTCCTTCAGTTAGAGGACCAGCACCAATCCAGCAGCAGCAACAGCAGCTACAGTACCCGTTCTTGAGGCCATTGCCGACGCAGGCCCAGGCATTCCAGCAGCAGAGACCGCAGCAGTATGCCCAAGCCCAAGCCCTGATCCAGAGCAGGCAGAAGAATTTTCAGCAGAGGGGACCCGCACCCAGAGGACATGGTCAAGTGCTGGCTTTGACCATGGAAGAAGAAGGAATAGCACCAGGTGAGGTGGTGGCAGGTACTATTCTCGTCAACACCTTTCCAGCTTCAGTATTATTTGATTCTGGTGCCTCGCATTCATTTATGTTTGCACGATTTGCGACACGGGTAGGACTGGAGCCCGAGTCATTATCAGTAAGGCTCAATATACTTACTGGTAACGGACTTGTGGGAGTAGATAGAGTGTTTTCCTCGTGTCGGATCGTAGTTAGCGGTAGAGAATTCCCCGCTAGATTAATAGAGTTCCCGATGGCCGATTATGATGTGGTCTTAGGGATGGATTGGTTGAGGGACCAATATGCTAGGATAGACTGCCACATTGGCAGGGTTATTTTTAGCATTCCAGGCGAGCCGAAGTTTTCTTTCTCCCGAGGCGAAGTTGAACCTTCTCCTCCATTATTGCGGATGGCAGTAGCAGCAGTGCAGTTACCTCGGATAGTCGAAGAGTTTCCAGATGTTTTCCCAGAAGAGCTTCCAGGGATGCCGCCAGAGCGAGAGATCGAGTTTACCATCGACTTGATTCCCGAGACAGCCCCAGTGTCAGAGAGAGTCTACAGGATGGCGCCGTCAGAGCTAGAGATATTGTACAAGATGATTGAAGAACTCAGAACCAAGGGATTCATTCGTGCTAGTGGATCACCTTAGGGAGCCCCGATGCTTTTTGTGAAAAAGAAGGATGGTACGTCCAGATTATGTGTAGATTATCGTACCTTAAACTCAGTGACAATCAAGAACAGATACCCTCTCCCGAGGATAGATGACTTGTTTGATCAACTCAAAGGGGCATCAGTATTTTCGAAGATTGACTTACGGTCAGGATACCATCAGATCAGAGTCAGAGAGCAGGACATCCCGAAGACAGCTTTCAGATCTAGGTATGGGCATTGGGAGTTCCTTGTGATGCCATTTGGAGCAACCAATGCGCCGACTGTGTTCATGGACCTCATGAATCGCATCTTCATGCCTTATTTGGATCAGTTCGTGATTGTGTTCCTAGACGACATCCTGGTCTACAGCAAGAGTGAAGCGGAGCATGAGCATCACCTCAGAGTTGTTCTTCAGATTCTCAGAGAGCACCAGTTGTATGCCAAGTTCAGTAAATGCGAGTTCTGGCTCGATCGCATTTCGTACTTGGGTCATATCATCACCCGAGGGGGAGTAGAAGTGGATCCCCAGAAGATCGTGGCCATTGAAACATGGCCAGTACCTAGCACAGTGGCAGAGATTCGCAGTTTTCTTGGATTGGCCGATTACTACCGGCGATTTATTTCAGACTTTGCTCAAATTTCAGCGCCATTGACCCAGTTGACCCGTAAGGATGTACAGTTTGCTTGGACAGCAGAATGCCAGGATTCTTTTGAGAGGTTGAAGCGAGGCTTGATGACGGCTCCTATTCTCACGCTTCCAGATGGAACTGGAGGATTCTCAGTGTATTGTGATGCTTCAGGCAGAGGTTTAGGATGTGTTCTGATGCAGCATGGGAAGGTAATAGCTTATGCGTCACGGCAACTTCGTGATCATGAGAGAAATTACCCAACCCATGACTTGGAGCTGGCAGCATTAGTGTTTGCACTTAAGTTGTGGAGGCACTACCTATACGGAGATAGGGTGGAAATTTTCACCGACCACAAGAGCCTGAAGTATGTTTTCACCCAGAAGGATCTTAACATGCGTCAGAGAAGATGGCTAGAGCTGCTTGTGGATTATGATGTCAACCTGCAGTATCACCCAGGGAAGGCCAATGTTATTGCGGATGCATTGAGCAGGAGAGCCGAAATTTATTTCCTAACAGCGCAACCAGAACTGTTAGCCGATCTTCAGAAGATGGGTATAGAAGTTGTCCTCCCTACCAGTGTGGCATTGATGGCCAGCATGCAAGTCCAGTCCACTATAGTCGAGAGGATCCGGATGGCGCAGTCAGCAGATTCCAAGCTTCAGCGACTCAGAGCAGAGTGTGAGGCAGGACGAAGACCAGAGTTATGCATTCATGAAGACGGTACACTTCGACATGGTAAGCGTCTTTGTGTACCCAGTGGAGATATCAGACAGAAGATCATGGCAGAGTCCCACAGTTTACAGTATTTCATTCATCCTGGTGGCACGAAGATGTACCGTGATATCTGCCAACACTTTTGGTGGAAGGCATGAAGAGGGAGATAGCCCGGTTTGTCTCTCGTTGTTTAGTCTGCCAACAAGTTAAGGCTGAACATCAGAGACCAGCTGGACTACTTCAACCGTTGCCGATTCCAGAGTGGAAATGGGAGCATATAACCATGGATTTTGTGACTGGATTGCCTAGATCCCCGGCTGGCAGAGACGCTATTTGGGTTGTCATAGACAGGCTCACGAAGGTGGCTCACTTTCTTCCGTTCAGAGTTGGTCAGTCGACGGCTCAGCTAGCGAAGATGTATCTTCGGCAGATCGTCAGGCTTCATGGTGTACCAGTCAGTATCACCTCAGACAGAGATTCAAGATTTACGTCGCACTTTTGGCATAGCTTGCAAGAAAGTTTGGGAACTCACCTCCAGTTCAGTTCAGCTTATCACCCGCAGATAGATGGCCAGTCGGAACGTACGATCCAGACTCTTGAAGATATATTGCGGTCATGTACACTCGACTTTGGTGGTTCGTGGGAAGATCACGTGCACCTGGTGGAGTTCTCGTACAACAACAGTTTCCAGGCTAGTATCCGGATGGCACCGTTCGAGGCGTTGTATGGTAGGAAGTGTCGATCCTCGCTAGCCTGGGATGATGTTGGAGAGAGGCAGATGCTTTGTCCGAAAATGATTGCTCAGACCATTGAAGTGGTCAGAAAAGTCAGAGATCATCTTCGAGTTACCCAAGATCGCCAGCGTCATTGGGCCAATTCTCATCGGCGCCCTCTTGAGTTTTCTGTCGGCGACCATGTATTCCTGAGGATTTCGCCTAACCGTGGCATCATTCGTTTCGGCGTACGGGAAAAGCTTAGTCCTAGGTATATAGGACCGTTCGATATTCTGGAGCGAGTAGGAGATGTATCCTATCGTCTCGCTCTTCCACCGTCGCTACATGAGGTGCATGACGTATTCCATGTGTCCCAACTGCGACGGTATATCCCGGACCCGAGCCACATCCTGGATCATTCAGAATTGGTTGTTGGTACCAACCTTTCGTATGAGGAGAGGCCCGAGTCTATATTGGACCGAAGAGAGAAGACACTCAAGAACAAGACTATCAAGTTAGTCCGAGTTGCTTGGGGTCATCACTCTTTGGGTGAGTCGACGTGGGAGCGTGAGGATGATATCCGATCGCGATATCCCGACCTGTTTGACTCGTAAGGTATAATGTCTTCCTTATGCCTTATGCTTTCAATTCCTTGCTTGAATAAATGACTGCATGATAGACTGCTTGTTATAGCTTACGATTAGTATAGCTTGTCCTTGCAATTCTAGCCTCTTGATTAAATTCCGAGGACGGAATTCTTTTAAGGTGGGTAGAGTTGTAATGCCTATAGTTTGTATTACGTATCTTGGCATACGTGTACGTATTCTTGACTCGTATTGCATATTTTTCTGCATGGTTGTTTTGGCATGTCATTAGTTGTGGCTTAGCTTGGTTCGGCTTAGCTTGGGTTGGTTTGCTTTTGGGTTCATCATGAACCAAAAGAAAACCCCCCACCTACCACCACCACCCTCCTTTATATTTCCATCTAACTCTCTCTCTCTTCATTTATTCTTCTCCTTCACTTCTTCTTCTCCACCATTTACTCTTCCACCTACCAGGAAAGAGAGCTAGGCAAGTGCAAACTTGCTTCATGATGGATCTCAAGTTTTATTGTTCTATTCTCTTCCTTACTTGATTCTAAGCCTCTTTAGAACTTGACATTTTTGGATTTGATGGATGGATTCTTGTAGATCTAAGTTTGTAAACTTTTCGGTTTTTCTTGGTTTTGATCTCTAAAACTTGGTTATTTTCGAAAACTAGTATTTCTATGTTGTAGAGAATTCAATTTCATGCAGTTTTGGCTTTTGTTTCACTTGATTTCGACTTCGGATGAGGAAGTTATGGCCAAAACAATTTCTGGTCATTTCTATGTTCATCTGCAGCATGCACAGCATGTCACAGAAGGCGCATGTCGCAGAAGGCGCATGTTGCAATGAAGCGCATGTCGCGGTAGCCGCATATCATGTCGCAGAAGACGCATGTCGCAGAAGGCGCATGTTACAATGAAGCGCATGTCGCGGTAGCCGCATATCATGTCGCAGAAGGCGCATGTCGCAGAAGGCGCATGTTGCAATGAAGCGCATGTCGCGGTAGCCGCATATCATGTCGCAGAAGGCGCATGTCGCAGTAGGCGCATGTTGCAATGAAGCGCATATCGCGGTAGCCGCATATCATGTCGCAGAAGGCGCATGTCGCAGTAGACGCATGTTGCAATGAAGCGCATGTCGCAGTAGCCGCTTATCATGTCGCAGTTGAGCCACATGAGGCGCATGTCGCGGTAGGCGCATATCATGTCGCAGTTGAGCCACATGAGGCGCATGTCGCGGTAGGCGCATATCATGTCAGGCGCATGTCGCGGTAGGCGCATATCATGTCGCAGTTGAGCCACATGAGGCACATGTCGCAGTAGGCGCATATGGTGTCGCAGTTGCATGCATGTTGCAGAATAGGTCGCATAATGCATATTTTGACTATTACTAACTGTTATATGTCTTAATTGACTGAATTATTGCTCGAATTTCTCCCAACTCCCAACATGAAAGTTGTAGATCTTTTCCTTGGCTTCAAGAATAGGTTACTAATTATTTTATGCAAGTTCTCTCACTCATGATAATGTAAGAATAGAACACGATAGTGGCCCGTTGTGGTGCACTCTTGACAAGTAAACTGGCATGATATGTCTCGACATGCTGTTATGACAGCTAGCCTGACATGACAAGTATGAATGACCTGGACACCGTGGGCGATTGCATTTGTACAAATAAACTGGTACTGTCTTGCATCATGTCTAGGATAGGGATCCCTGAGTACCACGGTCAGGGTTACCTACTGAAATTGACTAAGGCTAATTAACTAGAACGATTCAGTAGTCATGAAGAGATTCCCAGCTACAGGCAATTCTGTTATCTGGACGCAATAAGTGGACTTGTAGCCTACCGACGAGTAGGGCAGATTTCCAGCACACAGTCATGTGGTGCACCCTTCATAAACGGACATTCGACCCGGATAACCGGATGGTCTGCAGGGCTTGTGGCTGTCGGGATAATCTCATTGCATCTTGCTAGTAACTAGGCCTGTGATAACCCTAGTTAGTTAAAAGTATCAAGCCGTACTCTTGATTGGCCGTGATTGATTGGATGAAGTTTATTCCAGCTTAGTCTTATCCTGATCCTGTACAAGATTGTATCAGGACATGATTTCTTGTATCGATAAATGATGGGATACCAAGTTCGGTTCAGATGAAGGGTTACAACCCCGGTCCTTGTTTGGTTTAAGGGTTGTAACTTGGCTATCTGAATAGTTTCATGGTTATCCTATCATATATCGTCCTACTTATTGTGCCTACCTTAACAATAACGACCGGGGGTCCAGTTCTGTTCAGGCGAAGGGTTACAACCCCGGTCCTTGTTTGGTTTAAGGGTTGTAACCTGGCTCCCGGAGCAGTTCTGTGTCCTCTTTTCGTTTATTGTCTTATTGTAACCCCCTGTCATGCTCGTCATGTTTTACCTTTACTTCAATACCATAATTATTTATACTGGCCTTAACAATAAAGATCAGGGGTCCAGTTCTGTTCAGGCGAAGGGTTACAACCCCGGTCCTTGTTTGGTTTAAGGGTTGTAACCTGGCTTCCAGAGCAGTTCTGTGTCCTCTCTTCATTTATTGTCTTGTTACCTTATCAATAGTAATTGAGGCGGGTTTCTATTCAGGTGAAGGATTGCAACCCCGGTCCTTGTTTGGTTTAAGGGTTGCAGTCTGGCTACTTGAATGGTTTCTCCGTGCTCAATATATTATTGATTATCTCAGTTATTATCTGTATCTTTTAATTACCTTAACTATTTATTTGTGATATGCTGGTTTTAGTTCCTAAGTGAAGCCTCCTTTGTGCCACTTGCTCTTTCTGGGGTCTGACCCAGTTGGTTTTTTGTGGCCAGATATCGGAGCAGCAACAGAGGATCCACCTATCTTCCAGCCCGATGGTGACCACCAGGCGTAACCAGGGCAACGAGTGGGTTTTTTTTGTCCTCCCACTCTATTTGTAAAATTATTCTTTTGAGGCGTTTAGCCGACGAGCACGTGTTAGCTCGTATTGCACCTTTATTTACTGTCTGCCTACGGGCTGTAATATGATTGACAAATCCTAGGGTTGATCATGTATTGACAAAAACTCTTGCTAGTCCTGACGTTTTGTACGACTAGCTTCATGATCATCCAATATGTAATGTATGGGACGCCTTACTATTGTATATTTGGTGCTCTGACATCTTGTAACTGTTACTACTTGCTTGTGATTGAGATAATAGGCTTGTTCATGACCATAGGAGACTGTTGGCTCGTAGTTAAACCCTCATGTATCTAGACAGCCGTGACCGTATAGTGACGTGGATTCCATTTTATTATACGTAGCTGGCTATGTCTGCCCCCGCTCTCCAGTATTCTGGTTCTGGAGCGTGACAGTATGGCAGAAAGTGCAGATCACCTTTAGCCTGGGACGATGTAGGCGAGAGGCGGATGCTTGGTCCAGAAATGGTTACTCGAACTATCGAGGTGGTCAAACAAGTTAGAGATCATCTTCGAGTTGCACAAGATCATCAGCGTCATTGGGCTGATTCTCATCGGCGTTCTCTTGAGTTTTCTATCGGCGACCACGTATTTCTTAGGATCTTGCCTACCCGTGGCATCATTCGATTCGGCGTACGAAGAAAGCTTAGTCCTAGGTATATAGGATCGTTTGACATTCTCGAGCGAGTAGGTGATGTGTCCTATCGTCTCGCTCATCCTTCGTCGTTACGTGAGGTACATGACGTATTCCATGTATCTCAATTATGACGGTATATCCCGGATCCGAGCCATATCCTTGATCATTCAGAATTGGTTGTTGGTACCAACCTTTCGTATAAGGAAAAGCCCGTATCCATATTGGTCCAAAGAGAGAAGGTACTCAAGAACAAGTCTATTAAGTTAGTCCGTGTTGCTTGGGGTCATCACTCTTTGGGTGAGTCAACTTGGGAACGTGTGGATGATATCCGATCGCGATATCCACACCTGTTTGACTCATGAGGTATAATGTCTTCCTTATGCCATGCTCTTAACTCCTTGCTTGCATGAATGATTGCTTGATTAATTGTTAGTCATAGATTTCCTGTGGTTAGTGTAGCTTGCCCCGACATCTCTAGCCTCTTGATTAAATTTTGAGGACAAAATTCTTTTAAGGTGGGTAGAGTTATCACTCCCGTTTCCCGTTATACGTATTTTTATTATACGTGTACAAATTTCTGACATTTGTCAGGTGGATCGTAGATATACTTGTCTTGCTTAGCCTAGTCTTGGTTTAATCTTGACTTGGTTTATTTTGGTTTGGTTCAACATGTTGGCTTGGTTTGGTTTGAGATGGTTTGGGCTTAATATATAAGTCAACCCCTCTCTCCCTCCATTTATTTCTCATAACTTCTCTATCTTCTTCATTTACTCCTCTCCACCTACACCCAAGAGCCCTAGGCAAGTACAACTTGCTTTATGATGGACCTCAAGTTTTACTGTTCCATTCTCTTCTTTACATGATTATAAGCCTCTTTAGAACTTGGAGTTTTTGATTTTTATGGGTGGATTCTTGTAGATCTAAGTTTCATGCATTTTTGGTTTTTGTGGTTTTGATCTATCAAACTTGCTTGTTTTCAAAAACTAGTTGTTCCATGTTGTAGAGATTTTTGTTCTACCCCATTTTGACCTTTGAAAGTCCTAATTTGGAGTTATTTTGACCATGGCCATTTGAAGTTCATGGGTTCAACCAAGCATTTTTATGCTGGTTGGAGAAGATGAACAGTGTGCACGCACAATTTTTAGCACCGCGTCATCTAGGTTGCGTGCATTCTGGCACAACCTGGCTATTGGCGCAACCTGGCTGCTGGCACAACCTAGATTCTGGCACAACCTCGCTGCTGGCACAATCTGGATTCTGGCGTAACCTGGCTGCTGGCACAACCTGGATTCTGGCGCAACCTGGCTGCTGGCGCAACCTGGCTGCTGGCACAACCTAGATTCTGGCGCAACCTAGCTGCTGGCACAACCTGGATTCTGGCGCAACCTTGCTGCTGGCGCAACCTGGCTGCTGGCACAACCAAGCTTGGCACAACCTGGCTTGGCACAACCTAGCTTGGCACAACCTGGCTTGGCACAACCTCGCTTGGCACAACCTAGCTTGGCACAACCTGACTTGGCACAACCTAGCTTGGCATAACCTGGCTTGACACAACCTAGCTTGGCACAACCTTGCTTGGCACAACCTGGCTTGGCACAACCTGGCTTGGCACAACCTGGCTTGGCACAACCTGGCTTGGCACAACCTGGCTTGGCACAACCTGGCTTGGCACAACCTAGCTCGGCACCTGGCTTGGCACAACCTGGCTTGGCACATCCTGGCTTGGCACATCCTGGCTTGGCACAACCTGGCTTGGCATAACCTGGCCTGGAACAACCTTGCTTGGCACAACCTGGCTTGGTACAACCTGGCTTGGCAAAACCTAGCTTGGCACAACCTAGCTTGGCACAACCTGGCTTGGCACAACCTAGCTTGGCATAACCTGGCTTGGCGCACTCTTGACTAGTAATAATTAAACTTGACATGACATGTATAATCTTGATAGTGGCCCGTCGAGGCGCACTCCTGACAAACAATTTTGATAAGTAACAGGTAACCTGACATGACATGATAATCTTGAGCGCTGTTGCGATAGCTACCCTGACTTGCTAAGTAACTCTTGTCTTGACACCGTGGTTGATTTTCTTGATTGTGCCTGTATAAGCTACCTGTCTCGTCTTGCATCATGTCTAGGACATGAATTTCTGGTTACCACGGTCGGGATATCATGATAAATCTGACTAGGTTAATGACTAGATTGATCAAGTAGTTCATATAGAGAGATTTTCCCAGTTACAGGCGATCCCGTTATCCCGGCCACACCAGAAGGACTTGTAGCCTGCCGACGAGTAGGGCACATTTTCAGCTCACTGTCATGTGGGGCACATCTTGAAAACATAAGTACTGAAAGTACACTAGTAAGCTTGATAACTCTTGTAACTCTAATAAAACTCCTCGCCTGAATAACCTGGATAGCTGCAGGGCTTGTGACTGTGGGAACATCTCATTGCATCTTACTAGAAACTAGGCTTGTGATAACCCTAGTTAGTATCAAGCCGTACTCTTTGCTTGGTCGTGAATGATGGATGTTGTCCAGTCTAGTCTTGTCTAATCGATGCCAGTTAGAAAAAAATTCCCAATGGAATAATTTTGAATATAGATTTATTACCAAAAAACTTTCTCCCAATTTTGAATTATCAAAACAAGAACTTTATGTGAGAGTAGAAGCACCAAAAGGAGAATTAGGAATTTATTTGATAGGAGATAGTAGTGTGTTTCCCTGGAGATGGAAAATTCGGAATCTCCGTTTGTTGGATTAAATTAGTTTAGTTAAAGTCACGCACTTAATAATGTAATTTAGAAATAATTCAATATTTAATATTAATAAGAAACTCTACTTCATCGCATGCTTGCTTATGCTTTACTCTTGTCGATAATTGGTTGGAAACTAAGCTCTGTTCAGGTGAAGGGTTACAACCCCGGTCCTTGTTTGGTTTACGGGTTGTAACTTGGCTACCGGAATAGTCCCTTGGTTGTCTTATCGTTTATCACCTTGTTTTCCCTAACTCATGTCTTTTATTACCATTTATGTTCCCATGTGCTAATATGCTGGTTTTAGTTCTTAAGTGAAGCCTCCCTTGTGGCACTTGCTCTTTCTGGGGGCTGACCCAGATGGTTTTGTATGGCCAGATTTCAGAGTAGGACTCGAGGATCCTCCAGCCTTCCAGCCAGATGGTGACCACTAGGCGCAACCCTGGCAACGAGTGGGTTCTTATTTTTCTCTTCCACTCTCTTGTAAAAATATTCTTTTGAGGCGTTTAGCCGTCGAGCAAGTGTTAGCTCATTTGCAACTTTACTTACTGTCTACCTACGGGCTGTAACATGATTGACAAATCCTAGGGTTGATCAAGTATGACTGAAACTCTTGCTAGTCTTCATATTTTGTATGACTAGCTTCATGATCATCTGAATATGTAATGTTTGGGACGCCTTACTTTGTATGTCTGATGATCTAATATCTTGTAACATTTACTTACTTGCTTGAGATTGAGACACTAGGCTTGTTCAGGACCATAAGAGAATGTTGGCTTGTAGATAAACCCTTATGCATCTAGACAGCCGTGACCGTATATCGAGGTAGATTATACTTCAATGTACGTAGCTGGCTGTGTCTGTCCCCGCTCTCCAGTATTCTGGTTCTGGGACGTGACACTATCAAACACACATTTCATATATATACATGTATACAATCAATTTATATAAAGCATACATATTATAGGCATTTATATAAAGGCATTTATGTATCCATAGGCAAGTGTCAAATGAAATATTGTGTGTGTACAAGGGTTAAAATGTGTGTGTCAAATATATATATATATATATATATATATATATATATATATATATATATATATATATATATATAATATATATATATATATATATGTATATATATATTATTACATTTTTTTTCTTCATATATACATGCATATTTACATATATATAGAGAGATACATACATAGATAGATATATAGAGGGATAGAGATGTGTATGTGTGGTTTGTATTTCAGTCCAATGTGTGTGTGTGTGTGAGGTGAGTGACAGTTCAATACGTGGCAGCACATATATGTGTTTGTATGTGTATAGATGGGGTGTTATTATCAGATTTTGTGTGTGTAGCAGTGTAATATGGGTATGTGTGTGTTGTTTTCAGATTTCTATGTGTGTGTAAGGTTGTAATGTGAAGGGTTAACATATATAAAAGTTCATATGAGTGTGGGTGTTAACACATAGCAAGAAGGGGGTGACATAGGTGTACATGAATGTGGCAGTAAGTATATAGGTTTGTGTGTGTTATACTTTAGGATGTTGACAGTGGCAAATATAGGTAAAACATGTATTAATTTAACATTCAGTTTATATCTAACTATCCTAAATGAACAAGTTAACTCAAATCAACATACAATTAAATCTCAGATTTTGTCAAACCTAGGTAAAACTCAACCCAAACATATATAGCATTGGAACACAATGTGTATACATGCATCTCAGATCGTACATGTGTTAAACACTGTAAATTAACATTTAAATCATTTTAATTTTCATTTTAAAACCCTGAAAATACGAAGAACATCATGTACCAGAAAAATACGAAGAGAACCCAATTTCGAAATCGAAAATACACAAAACATCAAATTAGCAGTCAATATTGTGTCGTGTGCATGTATAAGTGTCATACGAGTCTCGTGGTGTCCCCACGACAGGACACAATGTGTCCAGACCCTCACGAACACGCACAGACACACACAGACTAACACAGCCTCGTGTATGTGTGCGAGTCGGTCTAGGATACGACACACGACACAACACCACTCGTGCACGTGTCCTCGTGTTCGCCTAGGGTAGGGCTACGTGTCCAAAGGCCTGACACGTGACAACGACTCGTCATGTCGTATCACGAGCCGTATCAGAGTCCGACACTCGCCTGTGCACGCGCAGTGCAATCCCCATGCGAGTTTGATTCCTCACGAATCACTCGAGGGATTTGCCTCGTATTGCGTACACAAGGTGTCAGTCACTGCCTCTTCGTGTCACAAAAGTATCGAGCCATATCGTGTCGTGTCCTGTGCATACGACAAAACAAGTAACAGAGCATGCGTACGGCTCGCGTGCGAGCGTGTCCATGCCCTGTTACGACTCGGACATGACACGAGGACAGTTCAGAATAATATGAAATCATATAACACGTATAGATCTAAGGATTCAATCAAAAGTTTTAGAAAATATAAAGAAAATTCTCTTTGTGACATTTCATCAAACAACTTCATACAACCTATAATACGTGTCCGATACGGACACCAAAATGACACGAAATCACACAAGACTAACTCCACAGCTAGGGGACACCTAGATCTATGCATTCATGCAAAGAAATCAAGAAATAAAGGTAGTTTGGGGGGTTTACCTATTGAGTGTCAAACTCAATGAAAAAGCTCAATATAGGATAATCCCTCTAGCAACTCAAAACCCCCAAATTGCACAAAAGGTGTGATTTCTCACCACAAACAGTAAGTAGACAATAATTAGATCCTAATGCAAAAGACTAGAGTCAAAAAGGAAGAGAAATGAAGAAATTAGGAAAGATTGCAAAGGGGACAAACCTTGTTCTTGTCAAAAGTAAAAGTGGTACAGAAAAAGAGGCAAGAATGAAATAGAAGAGATTAAATAGGAAGGTGGAAACCCTAGGGGCCGACCACATATAGGAAAATTAGCGTTAGGGTTGATGGCTAGTGGGCTATGGGCCAAGTGCAATGTCAAATTGGTTCAATCCCTTAGCTATTAGTTCAAACACCTATAACACCTAATCTCTTCATGCAACTTAGTACAACAAGTCAACTTGTGTCGACTTAAGTTAGACTAGGGTCCACCATGCTAGCCAAGTCACCATAGTCAAAGTCAACATCTAGGCTAGTCTCCAAAGTCTCAACTAGCAAAGTTCAAAAATAACAACCATCACTCAACAAATCAAATTAAATTCAAAATTTTAAAATGACCAAAATGCCCTCAAGCTAAAATGTGGTAGTGACAAATCTACCCTCCTTAAAAGAATTTTGTCCTCAAAATTGAAAGACAAAACTAAACTGATGAGAAGGATAGACAATCATACCTCAAGGTCCAAATAGATATGGGTATCGCTTGCGCATCTCATCCTCCCGCTCCCAGGTAGACTCTCCTGGAGAATGATGCCTCCATGCGACACGAACCAAGGGTATCACCTGGTTTCTCAGAACCTTCTCTCGTCGATCCAGAATTGCCACAGGCTGCTCTG
Organism: Iris pallida; assembly: GCA_029216955.1. Classification (NCBI taxonomy): domain Eukaryota; kingdom Viridiplantae; phylum Streptophyta; class Magnoliopsida; order Asparagales; family Iridaceae; genus Iris; species Iris pallida. The sequence continues at coordinate 18,819,981 of JANAVB010009999.1, read as the reverse complement.
GATAGCTAAGAGTAGGTTCCACTTTAATCTCTGAGTGACCGAGTACATGGCTAGGATCTGCCACATACCGTCTCAGCTGCAACACGTAGAATACGTTGTGGACACCCACTAGTGCAGGTGGCAAGTCTAGCCTGTAAGCCATATCACCGACTCTCCCGCTGATCACGAAAGGTCCGATAAAGCGCGGACTAAGCTTCCCACCTCCACCAAAACGTATCGTACCACGTGTTAGAGATATCCTCAAGAAAACCAGATCTCCAACCTAATCACAAAAAAGGTCTTAATTACTAATATATTCAACATGATCAAACAAAATCATAAACAAAACAACTCCTAATTTTAATCCTATCTCTTATCTGTACCTCAAACTATAAAGGTCTGCGGTGGCTATCGGCCTAGTGTCGATGTCTGTCCTGCACCATGCGAATCTGATCTCTGATGAGCTTCATCTTCTCGGCTGCATCTACAACCATCTCAGGTCCCAATAAAGCTCGCTCTCCAACATCTTCCCAAGACAAGGGTGTACGACATATGCGCCCGTACAGTGCCTCAAACGGTGACATCTCAATGCTAGCTTGAAAACTGTTGTTGTATGCAAACTCCACTAAGTGCAGGTGATCTTCCCATGATCCTTCGAAATCCAAAGCACAAGTTCACAGCATGCTCTCGAGTGTCTGAATAGTCCTCTCTGACTGTCCGTCCGTCTGAGGGTGGTATGCAGTACTAAACTTGAGCTGAGTGCCCAAACTAGTCTGCAGACTCCGCCAGAAATGAGAAGTAAAGCGACTATCCCGATCCGAGATAATGCTTACCGGAACACCATGAATCCTGACAATCTGCCGCATATATATCTCTGCTAGCCTCTTAGTAGACTTTTCCACTTTAAATGGCAAAAAGTGGGCCGATTTGGTCAACATGTCTATGATGACCCAAATTGTGTCTTTTCCTCCTGAGTACGCGGTAATCCAGAAACAAAATCCATCATGATGTGCTCCCACTTCCACTCTAGAATGGGCAATGGCTGCAACAAACCTCCTGGCCTCTGCCTCTCTGCCTTGACCTACTGACAGACCAAACATCTGGCTACGAAGCGAGCTACCTACCACTTCATCCCATACCACCAGACGTGCTCTCTCAGATCCCTGTACATTTTGTTGGCATCTGGATGTATAGAGTACTGAGATCAGTGCGCCTCCTGTATGACCTGCTCCCTGAGCTCTCCACTGGGCACACACAGCCTGGAACCGTGACTCAAAGCACCATCCTCTATAAGTGTAAACTCATTATCCACCAGCCCTGCTCGAATATGCTTTCGGATACACCGCAGAGCAACATCCTCGAATTGTATCAACTTGATCCTCTCTATCAAGTCCGACTGAATTCGAAGGCCCCACATCTGCAACTGAACTCCTGGCACAATCACCTAAATCCCCAGGCTCTCCAAATCTGCTAGCAAGTGACGATCCATAGTCAAACATATGGCTGTCGGATACCTACTCAAGGCATCGACAACCACGTTGGCCTTTCCTGGGTGATACTGCAATAAAATGTTGAAGTCCTTCATCAACTCCAACCACCTGCCCTGTCTCATATTGACCTCCTTCTGTATAAACACATACTTCAAGCTCTTATGATCTGCAAAAGATCTTCATCCGCTCTCCATATAAGTTGTGTTTCTACAACTTCAAAGCAAAAATAACTGCTGCCAACTCTAAGTACTCTAAGTCGTGGGTAGGGTAGTTCTTCTCATGGGGACGTAACTGCCTGGAAGCATAGACAATCACCTTCCCATCCTGCTGCAAGACACAACCCAAACCCTTCACTGAGGCGTCACTGTAGATAGTAAAACCTCCTGATCCTGATGGCAATGTCAGAATCGGAGCTGTCGTCAGCCGCTTCTTCAACTAATCAAAAGCGACCTGACACTCATCTGACCAGACAAACTCTGTATCCTTCCGGGTCAGCCTAGTCAATGACTCTACAATTCGGGAGAAATCCTGCACGAACCTCCTATAATAGCCTACCAATCCTAAGAAGCTCCTGATCTCTGCTACTAAACTCGGTGCTGACCAAGCCTCAACTGCCGTGATCTTCTTCGGGTCAACTGAGATCCCATCTCCAGTCACCACATGACCCAAGAAGTCAACTCTGTCCAAAAAGAACTCACACTTCGAGAGCTTGCCATAAAGCTCCTCCCTCCTGAGAGTCTCCAGAACCACTCTCAAGTGCTCCTCATGCTCCTCCTCAGTCTTCGAGTACACTAGGATATCATCGATGAACACCACCATGAACTTATCCAAGTACTGGTGGAACACCTTGTTCATTAAGTTCATGAATACCGCCAAAATGTTGGTCAGCCCAAACGGCATAACCAAGAACTCAAAATGACTATACCGCATCCTGAATATGGTCTTCGGGATATCCTCCTTCTTCACCTTCATCTGATGGTAACCTGACCTCAGATCAATCTTAGAAAATACCCTCGCCCCACTCAGCTGATCGAAGAGATCGTCGATCCTTGGCAACAGGTACTTGTTCTTGATCGTGAGGTTGTTGAGTGCCCTGTAGTCGATACACATCCTGACCGACCCATCCTTCTTCGGTATAAAGAGTATCGGTACACCCCATGATGAAGAACTCGATCGGATAAAGCCCTTGTCCTGTAGCTCATCCATCTGCTTCTTTAACTCTACCAGCTCACTGTTGTTCACCCTATATACGTGCTGAGATATCGGCTCTGTGTTGGGCACTAAGTCTATAGAGAACTCCACGTCTCTGTCCAGTGGTAGTCCTGGCAAATCCTCCGAAAAGATGTCCATGAACTCTGCTATCAATGGGTATGGCACTGCCTGCTCCTCAACAGATACTCCGCAGAAGACTCCGCTGCTCTGCTCCGTCTGCCGTCGGGTGAACTCGAACACTGGCTCTCCGAGTGCTCTGAAAAGAACTATACCCCCGCGATAATCTATACTGACGTGGTGCCTGCTCAATCAATCCATGCCGTGTATGATATCGTAGTTCGACAATGGCATCACGAGAAGACTCACATCCAATACTCGTCCTCCCAAATTAACTCTTCGACCCTTACAAATATCACTAACGAGGATAATACCACCCCCGATCGTGATCTTGCAAGTCCTAGGCAACGATTCGGATACAAGGTGGTGTCTAATAGCAAACGATACAGACACGAAACTGTGGGAAGCCCCCGAATCGAACAATATAAAAGCTGGAATGGAGTCGAAAAGAATAGAACCTGCGATCAGCTCCCCGATAGCCTCTGCGTCTTCAGCTACCATGGCAAAAGCTAGCCCCTGCTGACCTCCCCTGGCCTGCTGCTGATGCTGAGCGAACCTCTGCTACTGAGTCTGCAAAGGTCCCTTCTGCTGTACTACTGGAGCTCTGGCTCCTGCCCCCTTAGCTACTCGTCCCGAAGACCGGGGATACTCCCTGAACTGGTGCTCTGCCGAACCACAGAGTAGGCACCTCCCGAGCCTCTTCCTGCAGTCATTCCACACATGCCCTGGCTTTTTGCAAAAACCAGACCTAACGGGCTGCTGCCTGAGTGCCTGCGGCTGAACCCTCGGCTGCTGCTGCACCTGCTGGAAAGGTGCACGGCCCTGACCCTGGAACTGTCTCTGTTGCTGCTGTTGCTGCTGCTGAAAGTGCGGCCTCTTGGCTGGTCCTCCACTACCACTGGCTCCCTGAGTGTCTCGCCCCTTCTTGAGCCTCAGCTTAAGATCATCCTCTGCTGCTAGGGCACCCACCAGAATCTCTTCAAAAGTGGCACTCCGGTCACTCTTGGTCAAGGACTTGACCTCCTTGACTAACCCCTTCCGGAACCTCCGGGCCTTTGCCGTCTCACTGAATCCCTCAACAAATCTGCCAAGACGATAGAACTCCCCAGCGTACTCCTCGACAGTCTGACTGCCCAGAACTAAGCTCTCAAACTGCGTCTTCAGGGCGCCAAGAGCTGTGTCAGGAATAAACTTCTCCTTGAACAGCTTCTTGAAGGCTGCCCAAGTCTGTCCCTCTATACCGACCCTCGGGTCCGTCTGGTACCATGTGCGGACCAGGTCCTGCATCTGGCTACCTGTTGCCTTGATCTGCAGTCGTGCTGGAATCTCCGCCAGCTGAAAGATCTCCTCGATGTGCTCTATCCAGTCATCTGCATACAGAATCCTCTCAGTGCCGCGGAAGTCCTGCAGACGCATCTTCTGGAAGTCCTGGATCCCTGGTGTCCTCGGCTGATATGGCTGTATCTGGGTTGCCTGCGGCTGCGCAATAACTCTCTCCACAGTCGTCAGGGCAAGCTGATGGGCATTCTCTATGCCCTGCTGGTAATGAGCGGACTGTTGTCGCTGTGCCTCCACCATCCTCTGAAAGAAATCGAACAACTACCCTGCGTCAACTGATCCGAAAGGTGGCTGCTGCCGAGAGAAATTAGAAATGACGGGGAAGGTCTCTGTACAGGCAGAGGTGCACCTCCAAATGCAGCAGAAATGCCAACCTGAGTCAGCACAACAAGTACTG
>JANAVB010009999.1:18725448-18810448 GCA_029216955.1 Iris pallida | reverse complement strand
CGGGAGATCCGACCATTGGATCGGTGAACTTTTTGCTCCGTCGCAATCTCGGTATATCCATCTTCACTCCTGTCAATTTTCGTCCGTTAATTTTGTCGTTTGATACCTCAAAACTGGCCACCAATTTGACACTTTAAATTGAACTGTTTTTGGACAGTTTCGTGGAGCCGACTTCGTCAGCTCGTAACTTCGCCGTTGCAGCTCCGTTTTGCGCACCGTCAGTTCCGGTACACAGCTGGTATGACCATCTTCCTGTCTCCTTTATATTTCATTTCATTTTAAGCACGTTTGGTTGGTTGAATTCGACGCCAAAGTTGGCCGTCCGAATTCCTTAAATCGCACTTGTTAAATTCCATTTTTGAACCCGGGACTCCGGATTGAATTTCTGACACCACCAGTAGACTCGTGGCATCGTTCTGGCATGCTTTCATATAAAGTTTGCTTAATTTGGAGAACGTGGGCCGTGGCACGCATTTCGGTGCAAAACGGGTCCCACTTTTCGAGTCAACGGGTCACTTTGAGATCCGCTCATCGGAATCCAATTCTGGATATACCGTTGAGTTTGTATCGTCATTCTAGACTCGTTGACATATAATTTGCTGAGTTTTGAAGACATTTGCTCCGGCACGCATTTCGGTGCAAACCGGATACCAAGTGTCCGCGTCAACGTATCATTTTGAGATCGCACATCGAAATTCCATTTCGGACATACCGTTGGATTCGTATCATCATTCTGGATTCGTGGATATATAATTTGCTAGGTTTTGTAGACTTCTATCCCGACACGCTTTTCGGTACAAAGTGTGTCCAACGGCGGACATCATTTTGACCCGAAATTACCGTTTTGCCCCTGTATCCAAATTGGACTTATGGGTAGACTATTCTAGCTGATTTGACCGTTCTGGACACGTTGGTGATATTTATTTTATCATCCGACAACATCTGTAGATTTTTGCTTAAGTATCATCCTTAATTTATAATTAATTATTTTTCCAGATATTATTATTTTCTGGTTTTGAATTTTTATATATATTTTAATTGCTGTAAAAATCTTGGAAAAATTGTATTTAAATACTATGTTAATTTAGATAATTTATTATAATTTTTCCAACATTTAATAAGTACTTTTGGTATTTTATAAAAATAGGGAAACAGAACTCATTTTCAGTATATTTAAGTTTGCTGATTTTTAATAAATATTTATGAAGGTTTATAAATTCCAAAAAAATTAGTATAAATTTCTATAATTAACAAGGATTATTTTGGTACTTTATTTTATATATATTTAAGCTTTTTATTTATCTCAAAAATTGTTGGAATTTAGTGTACAGTTTGATTTATTTATTAAATAATTACGACTTTCAATATTTTGTGTTATTTTGAGTTATAGGCATATTGGACCTCACCCCGCACTAGTGTAAAGACCCTAGAGAATTAGTTTGGATATAGTGGCACTCTACATTAGACTTTTATGCTAGGTCCCCACTTGGCTAGTATCCAGTCAGGAGTCGTGTCACACCACTAGTGTAATATTGAACATAGCTTAGAACTGAGTTTGTATATCATTATTGACAGGACATCGGACATCTTTATCTTCGTACTAGTATTCTTGCTTTGCTCGAGGTAAGTACATCTACACACTCATTACTGTCTTTTAATGCTAGAACATGTATTAACCCTGTTAAAATACTGATCATTGAGGTAGCGAATTAAATCTTCACATGTTGTATTACTTTCAGCACTTGCCATGCTTAGGACAGTTATCGTACCTTCACATGCTTCTTACTGGTTCTCAGTACATGTTTCACTATGCTTTATACTACTCGGAGTATTCACATGTTTCATACGGCTTCCAGTACCTGCCATGCTTATACTACTCCCAGTATCTCTCACATGTTTTTACTGTTCTCGTATCTTTAACATGATAGAATATGGGTTATGGGGAAACTGTTAGTAGCGTACGTGATCATGCCCCCTACTCGTACGTACGTGCCGAGCAAGGTTGACATTTTATGTATACCTTGTCGTAGGCGCACCAGCTGTATTTGTACGTATGTACATCTATCGCTTGTTTTCACTTGTACGTATGTATATTTTATTTACATTGTGCCTCAGTACATTGTACTTCTATTGACCGATCACGTACCTGCTACAGTTTTAAACATTACATATACATCTGTCTCTATGACATATGTATCCTTGCCATGATAGTTATGAATTATACCATAATTCCAGATATGCCATGTTTCCTATGTTACTATGATACTGTGATCCCAGTTGTACCATGAGGCCATGTTTTCCAGTATTTCCTGTTTTATAGACTTATCACACCATGTTTCTTGTTGTACATCTCTTTCATTATATGTTCAGTACTTTAGTTGTAGAGGTTGTACTTGCTCCCGTCCTGATAGGATAACGTTGTAGGTTCATTTTTCGAGAAGGAAATGCTATGTGATAAATATTATGGTACTGCATTTGAGGACCTGGCCTTAGCTCCAGAAGAGGCCCCAGCGGAGAACCTTGCTTAGTTATCTTTTTTGTGTTTTGGGACTTAGACTTTGTCTGTACTTATATTTAGATACTGGACTTTGTCTCCAGTTAGATACTTTGGTTATGTATTATTAAGTCTGTGCTTATTTACCTTCGCTTATAGATGATGTGTTGTGATGAACTTTAAATATGGTTTTAGAACTGTTAGCTGCTTAGATTCTTTATTGTCTATTCTTAGAACAGCTTACTACGCTTTGACCAAGCGTAGGCTGGACATGGCTCGGCCCGGCCCAACAATTTGGGTAACGGGTCGTGACAGTTAAAAACTATAAATTGACATTTAAATCAGTTTAATTTTCATTTTAAAACCCTGAAAATACGAAGAATAGCATGTATCAGAAAAATACGAAGAGAACCCAATTTTGAAATCGAAAATACACAAAACATCAAATTAACAATCAATATTGTGTCGTGTACATGTATAAGTATCACTTGAGTCTCGTGGTGTCCCCACGACAGGACACAATATGTCCAGACCCTCACGAACACGTACAGATTAACACAACCTCGTGTATGTGTGTGAGTCGGTCTAGGACATGACACACGACACGACACCACTCGTGCACGTGTCCTCGTGTTCGCCTAGGGTAGGGCTACGTGTCCAAAGGCCTGACACGTGACCACGAATCGTCATGTCACGAGAGCCGTATCAGAGCTCGACACTCGCCTGTGCATGCGCAGTGCAATCCCCATGCGAGTTTGATACCTCACGAATCACTCGAAGGATTTGCCTCGTATTGCGTGCACAAGGTGTCAATCACTGCCCCTTCGTGTCACAAAAGTATCGAGCCATATCATATCGTGTCCTGTGCACATGACACAGCAAGTAGTAGGGCATGCGCATGGCTCACGTGCTAGCGCGTCCATGCCCTGTTACAACTCGGACAGGACACGAGGACAGCTCAGAACAATATGAAATCACATAACACGTATTGATCTAAGGATTCAATCAAAAAGTTTTAGAAAACAGGAAGAAAATTCTCTTTGTGATATTTCATCAAACACCTTCATACAACCTATGATACGTGTCCGATACGGACACCAAAACGACATAAAATCACACAAGACTAACTTCACAGCTAGGGGACACCTAGATCTATGCATTCATGCAAAGAAATCAAGAAATAGAGGTGGTTTGGGGGGTTTACCTATTGAGTGTCAAACTCAATGAAAAAGATTAATATAGGATAATCCCTCTAGCAACTCAAATGTCTCAAATTGCACAAAAGGTGTGATTTCTCACCACAAACAGTAAGTAGACAATAATTAGATCCTAATACAAAAGACTAGAGTCAAAAAGGAAGAGAAATGAAAAAATTAGGAAAGATTGCAAATGGGGACAAACCTTGTTCTTGCCAAAAGTGAAAGTGGTGTTAAAAAGAGGCAAGAATGAAATATGAGAGATTAAATAGGAAGGGGAAAACCCTAGGGGGCCAGCCACATATAGGAAAACTAGGGTTAGGGTTGATGGCTAGTGGGCTATGGGCCAAGTGCAATGTCAAATTGGTTCAATCCCTTAGCTATTAGTTCAAACACCTATAAAACCTAATCTCTTCATGCAACTTAGTCCAACAAGTCAACTTGGGTCGACTTAAGGTAGACTAGGGTCCCACCATGCTAACCAAGTCACCATAGTCAAAGTCAACATCTAGGCTAGTCTTCAAAGTCTCAACTAGCAAAGGTCAAAAATAACAACCATCACTCAACAAATCAAATTAAATTCAAAATTTTCAAAATGACCAAAATGCCCTCAAGCTAAAATGTGGTATTGACAAGAGCAAAGGGTTCAAAATTAGTTTTCGTCAATCTTGTAATTTCATCTGTTATATAGATTAGAATTTGTCCAGGTGACGTAGTCACCGCCATATACTTGTCTTTATCTGTGCTTGGTGTCGGTTAGACGAGGGTTGGTTATTTCAGGTGGATTGGCCTAAGTTTTTGCTGCGACAACATCTCAGACACAGTATCGAAGCGCAAGAGGGCGTATTCGATTCCCAACACAATTGAGGATATCAAGTTGTAATTTATCCCATATTTTATTAATGAGAGTTACACTTTTATTTATCATCAGGACTGCTACCTTGTGTATATCTTGATTGAGATTTCTGGAAGTACATCCATGATTTTCACTCGCACATGTGAAGCAACCCGGCTTCTGTCTCTCCTTCTTAGGGAACTGGGATTAAAAGCCATCCCAATCAGCGATCAGATGAGTCAGCTGCTCAGAATGGCCATTTATGCATTCTTCATGTATTTTCTGCTTGAACCAACTGCTTGAGAGTGGACTGACCTATCTTTTTCTTATTTATTAATAGAGCTTTTGTAACCTTTACTAGCACGCTAGTTCATCACTGATGTTTATTGTCTCTAACAGACAAAGAGATTGGGAGCCTTAAACAAGTTTAAGGCTGGAGAATGTAACGTCCCTGTGTGCACGGATGATATTCCTTTAGTGGATTTGGTCATCAATTATGACATTCCAACGAATTCAAAATTGTACCTTTGCCATGTTTTCTTTCTCTTTTCCTTCAAGTTTGTGTGCTCATATTCTTGCTCTACTTGTCAGTTTTGTATACTGGTCTCTACAATAGTTTATTTCTTGGTTGTGAATTTAAGAAGGCAAGCAGCAGGACAGTAATGCTTATGAATTCATTGGTGATGTAGAAATATTTGTTATTCAGTTGTTCCTTGCTCTCTCTTTTAGAAACAGTGATGTCTTTTAATAGCTAATCCTTTGTGACACTTAGGAGGAACATTTTTTGTTTCCTCTAAAGCTAGTCATGTTAGGATTAAGAAGTTACACTGTAATGATAATCTGATAAAATTCAAGTCCGGTATCAAAATTTTCATTAGGCCATTGTGAAACCTAAAACTGTACTTGTTCTATATCCTTTCACCTCTCAGTTGTTGCTCATCAAATAGTATATTTGGCTTTGTTTCCATTTGTTGTTAATTTCTGTTCTGCTGGTACCTGTCTGTCTCCTGTTGCTGCTTTAATTTTGGGAGAGTTATAAGGTGTGCCTTTTCTCGAGCTATTTTTACACGAAATTTATACTTTCTGTATTAAGTAGGGGGAAATGTTATCCTTCATTATTTCAGTTGAGTATATGTTGAGAGCATTAATGGGCTTTTAGTCCTACATCGGATAGAATAATAAGGAGAGGAGTTAGCCTCTCCTATATATGTGTAGCTCTACCACAATAATAAACAAGCCTAGTATTCTACTAAATTTCTATTTGGTATCAGAGTCTCCACAAAATTCTAACCCTACCCGCCATCCTTCTCCATCAAACCCTAATCCTAGCCTTCTTCCAAACACAGTCGCCGACCTCCCACCCCTTCTCCCTCTTCCCCTTCTTCCGCAGCCGACCCCTCATCCTCCCGCCGCCTTCCTCCCACCGACCGGCAGCAGGAACCCCTCCCTCCACCGCCGACAGCAGCCCCGCCTCCGCCACCGCTCCACCTCCTCTCCGGTCAGTCCTCCTTTTCGTGCCGGACTCCGCCCCCCTTTCCGTCGTCGCCAACGTTGGCCCCCGTTCCCCTTCTCTGGTCGCAACCATGCATTGGACATGAGCAATGACGCTCGAGGATACCGCTACCGCTGAAGGAGGAACAGTAGACGTAGAGAGGAAGGTGACCAAAGGTAAATACGGTCTTGATCTACCATCATCTTGCTGATGGAAGAGGAGAAGACAAAGATGATGGGGACAATCTATGACAAGCTGACGGCCAAAGAAATGAAGGCTTTTGTGGACGATCTCTTCTCCAGGAGGTTGTCCGAGACTATTTTCCGTCCTGCACATGCAGACGTGGATTCTTCACCATACAAAATGGCAAAGATGGAGTAACTGGAAGTAAAGTTGGAGGGTACTTCCAACTATTTAAAGTGGTCGCGTCAGGCGAGGCAAACTCTGAAGGTAAGAGGCTTGGTGGGCTATGTGAATGACCAAACAAAGGCACCTGAAGATCACTCCTCACGGAAGTTTGCTGTGTGAGAAATCGTCAACAATGTTGTAGCTGGATGGTTGACAGCCTCCTTAACCGACCAAGTGTCGGACAACGTGAAGGAAATGGAGGGAGCTGGTGATATTTGGATGACGCTGAAAGACATGTACTCAGGGACGGACAATCCTATGAGGGTCTTCCAACTGCAGGATGAACTTGATAAGGTGGTCCAAGAAGATCACACCATCTCTGAGTATGTGGCTCTGCTGAAGAAGTATTGGTTATATCTCGACCACTATGATCCCATTGGTGTGAAAGATGAGCAAGTGGAACTAGCATTTGCGAAATATTACCAAAAGTTCATGGAGTATATCTCACGACAAAGGATGATGAAGTTCCTGAAGGGGCTCAACCCAGCATTCGAGCAAAGAAGGATTGTGCTACAAGCACAACCCGGATTGCCATTACTAGAAGAGGGCATTGCTGCTATGGTACAAGAAGAAGCGTGGTTGAAGCTGATACCTAGCACCACTAGCTCTCCAGGGGAGAAATCAGCTCTAGCAGTTTTTAACCCAAATCTTTCAGGAGGGGAAGGGTGCTACAACTGTGGAGACCCAGGACACTTCATCAGATTCTGTATGAAGTCTATGAGAGACCAGTCCAGAGATCGTGGACGCGATCGTGGAGGGCATAGGTATGGAAGAGGAGGCTATGTCGGTGGCAGAGGTAATTATTCTAGAAGGTACAAGGCAAACCTGACAGAAGGGGAAAATTAGAATCAGTCGTCCGATATGACCCCTAGTGAGAGGGAAATGCTAGAAATATGGAGGAACATGAAGCTTGGAACCAGCGACAGTCGAGCTAACACTGTTGGGACATCGAGTCCAACCACCTCCGGGCGTAACATTACATACTATGCCAATACAAGCATAGGTATACCTACTCATGCCCTTGCATCTACCCACAAAATAGGAAGTATAAATTAGATAGTTGACTCTGGAACATTGTGCCATGTCACGGGTGTCTGTGATGAGCTCCAAGATTACTCACCTGATGACGCCTGAAAGCATTTAGACTGCTGATGGTACTGCTAGACCTATTGTGGGTAAATGCACCGTTGAATGTACCCCTTCTATAAGTTTTACTGATGTCTTGTATGCTCTATCTTTTCATGTTAATCTATTGTCCATTAGTGCCATTGTTCTTCAACTTAATTTTGTTGTTTCCTTTAACATTCCAAAGGTTATTTTTAAGGAGAAGGAAACGGGAGTGATACTTGGCATAAAGGGCTATGGTACTTGGACAGGGGTGGGCTGGATATAGCACTGGTGGATGAAGCACAACCGGAGGAGCCGTAAAGTATCGTGGAAGAAGAATTATTACTCCAACATCAGCGCATGGGACACTCTTCATTCAGTCTACTGAGTCGTATGTTTCCCTCTATTTATCAAAAGGCGAATAAGCAAAAGTTGGTTTATGATGCTTGTGAACTAGAAAAACATACCAGAAGCTCTTATTTGAGTTCTGGAAATAAAAGATTAGCTGATTTTGATATGATACCCTCTGATGTGTGGGAACCTTGTCCTACAACTGTTGTTAATGGTTTTAAATAGTTTGTCACCTTTATTGACTGTCATATTCGTGTTACCTGGGTATACCTAATGAAGAGTAAGAGTGATGTCTTTACAAGCTTTCAAGACTTTCATCGCAGGGTTACAATACAGTATGGTGCTAAAGTAAAGATGTCACTTCCCGTTCCCAGAATACGTATTCTAAATATATGTACTGCTGGAATGTATTCATTTAATATTTATCATGTATTGTTCTGTATTTAAATTTCTTTAATTTCCTGCTAATTATTTTCTGTATTTTATTTTTGTATTTTACTTTCTGCTTTTATACTCTGCTTTAGCTTTGTTTTGGGTTCGGCTTGAATTGGTTTAATTATGTTGGTTCATCATGAACCGAAACAAATCCCCACCTACCACCACCCCTTCATTTAAAGCCCAAACCCTTTCTCTCTCTCTTCATTACTTCTTCTCATTACTTTTCTTCTTCCTCATAACTCTCCCACCAACCTAGAAGAGATAGGCAAGTGCCAACTTGCTTCTTGATGGATTTCCATTTTTGTTGTTCCATTGTCTTCCTCTCAACATTCTAAGACACTTTAGTGCTTGGCATTTTCAATTTCTATGGCTAAATTTTTCTAGATCTAAGTTTATAGTATTTTCGGATTTCTTGGGTTTTGATCTATTTAATATTGTTATTTCCAAGTTTTGATGGTTCCATGTTGTTGGAAATTTCGTTCTACCCCATTTTGACCTATGGAAGTCCAAATTTGGACTTACGGAGAAGGTTTTATGGAGCTTGGAAGCCAAGGGTTCTATGACCATCCTTCTCAGGTTTTCTGAGAAGATGGGTCCCCACTTTCTCAGCCGCATGAAATCTTTATTTCCCAACCGCATGAGAAATCTTTATTTCTCAGCCGCTTGGAATTTTATTTCTCAGCCGCATGAAATCTTTATTTCCTAATCGCATGAGAAATCTTTATTTCTCAGCCGCATGAAATTTTATTTCCCACAGCCGCATGAAATCTTTATTTCCCAACCGCATGAAATCTTTATTTCCCACAGCCGCATGGAATTTTATTTCCCACAGCCGCATGAAATCTTTATTTCCAACCGCATGAGAAATCTTTATTTCTCAGCCGCATGGAATTTTATTTCTCAGCCACGTGAAATCTTTATTTCCCACAGCCGCATGGAATTTTATTTCTCAGCCACGTGAAATCTTTATTTCCTACAGCCGCATGGAATTTTATTTCTCAGCCGCATGAAATCTTTATTTCCTAACCGCATGAAAAATCTTTATTTCTCAGCCGCATGAAATTTTATTTTCCACAGCCGCATGAAATCTTTATTTTCCAACCGCATGAAATCTTTCTTTCCCACAGCCGTATGAAATCTTTATTTCTCAGCCACGTAAAATTTTATTTTCCACAACCGCATGAAATCTTTATTTTCCAACCGCATAAAATTTTTATTTTCCACAGCCGCATGAAATCTTTATTTCTCAGCCACGTGAAATATTTATTTTCCAGCCGCATGAGATATTTATTTCCCAGCCGCATGAGATTTTTATTTCCCAGCCATATGAGATTTTATTTCCCAGCCGCATGAGATTTTTATTTTCCAGCCGCATGAGATTTTTATTTTCCAGCCGCATGAGATATTTATTTTCCAGCCGCATGAGATTTTTATTTCCTTGCCGCATGAGATTTTATTTCCCAGCCGCATGAGATTTTTATTTCCCAGCCGCGCATGAGATTTTTATTTCCCAGCCGAATGAGATTTTTATTTCCCAACCGTATGAGATTTTTATTTCCCAGCCGCATGAGATTTTTATTTCCCAGCCATATGAGATTTTATTTCCCAGCCGCATGAGATTTTTATTTTCCAGCCGCATGAGATTTTTATTTCCCAGCCGCATGAGATATTTATTTTCCAGCCGCATGAGATTTTTATTTCCTTGCCGCATGAGATTTTATTTCCCAGCCGCATGAGATTTTTATTTCCCAGCCGCGCATGAGATTTTTATTTCCCAGCCGCATGAGATTTTTATTTCCCAACCGTATGAGATTTTTATTTCAATAATTGATCATGAGATTAATAATTTATCATGCGATCCTAGATGGAACTAAGAGACTGGCTAGTCGTCTTATTGAATTAAATAGAATAAGATACGTTCATATTTGCAATCGATTGACCAATCCCGAATATTGACATATAGATACATGCAGGCTATAATTTATTTATTTATTTTACGAAAGCAGCATGTGTACTTTATGGTCAAGGCATGATTATTCCGTGGTTAGTTTTAATTGTTGCATTACGCTATGTAAGACCTACAACCTAACCGTACGGGTATCGTTGTAGAGTTGGGCATATCGTACCTTGTACGGAAGTACTCATTCTGAAATGACCATGATCTACGGCATGGGATTTCACTTAATATAGAGGCTACTAAGTTAAATAAAATAATGATTGCATGGAGAGAATGGATTCCCGAGTTCTTACATGGCAGCCTTCTTTGGGACTATTAGCGCCCAACAGGCCGGCTGGTTCCCACAGATACTGCAAATCTGCCACACGGGCAGGGAGCGGTATCTGCTTATATTATTGTATATTGTATATTGATGACGGGCGTCCCGCTGGGACTCGTCTAATTCATGATTGGCGCAATTGATTGATTGGGTAGACTAGCCTTGCTTGCCCATAGTAAGAACTGAGAAATCCTTATTGCATAATTCCAGGATAACTTGGGACTCACAGTAGTAAGCCGTTGGAGTTGGATGGCCGTTTAAGTTGATTTGTTTGTGTACTGCACCTACTCTGTTACCTAACTGAGATGATCAGAGCATCAGGTCATGACGGACCAACTTCTGTCCTTGTTTGGTTGGAAGGTTGGTTCGAAGTGTCGTAATATTACGTGAATCCCAGTAGCAAGCAGAGATCTATTATTATATTCTCTTATTTACTAGTTTAATTCCTCATATCGTGCTTCCTTGCGGTACTTGCTATTAGAGGTCTAACCTCTCTGGTTTTGCATGGCAAGATTTAGAGCCGGTTCCCGAGGACTCAGCTTACCTCTACCTCCAAGATGGTCAATACTAGAAGAATGATCGCAGGAGGACTCGAGTGGGTTCCTTACTTCCTCGCTCGTTTTGTTAATTACTTTACATTTTGCCGCTTGGCACCGACATGTTAGTCGGATAGTCTTGCACTTACTTTTACATAATTATAATTAAGTCAGACTGCAGCTGATAACAATTGTGTATACGTTGCTATATCATCTGGCTATGTTTTGTAAAGCCAGATCTCAAGAACATTTTGACTAGACGTTTGGGACGTCTTATTACTTTATCTTAAATATTCTCTGTTATTGCTCCTTGTTTGAATGATTGAGACATTAGATGTGAAGTGACCATAGCGAGACTTTCATGTAGCATGCACCCCCTTGTCTTTTAGACAGCATTGATCGTATTATACGGTATTCATCTACCCGTAATACGTAGCTGGCTGAGTCATTCCCCCGCTCTCCAGTATTTTGGTTCTGGGGCGTGACAAGGTTTTAGTGGTGGCCCATACAGGTCTAATTTCAGACTTGTAGGGTGTTTTAATTTATAGGATGTCTCAATCACACATGTTTCCCCTTGATCTCATGATTCGTTACTCTCGACTCTAGCTTGACATTCTGATATCCTTTGACTTCATTGATCTTTCCTGTCCGATCGTTTGATTGTTCTTTTGTCCCTTTTCTTAGGGGCACCTCGTCCGCATCTGTCAGGATTGGGCAACAACAACAAGGGCAACATGGGCAACCTGACCAGGTTGGTCAGCAATAAGGGCCAGTACTACCTCAAGAGACTATCCAAGAAGAAGTGATAGTGGAACCAGCAGCTGGGCCACAGTATCCGGAGGTTCCAATGCCACCGATAGTTCCACCGACCCCTGTGGAAGTGGACACACCAGCTCTTCTGGAGATCATGAGAGGGATGATGGCTACTCAGCAACATCAGATGTTAGCCCAACAACGTATGCACGCTCAGTTACAAGAGCAGAATGTACTACTTAACCAAGGATTGCAGATAGCTTTGGAAAGAGGGGCAAGGACAGATTCAGGAGTGTCAGCCAGGTTTTGCAAGTACAACCCCCACCGTTTCGAAGGCACGGAGGATGCCATCTCAGCAGATGCATGACTTAAGGATATTGAGGCCATTCTGACAGCCGCTAAGGTGCCGGCAGAAGAACGTGTGGATCAGGTGAAGTTGTTACTTCAGGTTCTCGCACGTGATTGGTGGGAATCAGAGGAGGTAGGCATCTGACGTCCTGTGGCTTGGGACGATTTTATAGCAAGATTCAAGACAAAGTACTATGGAGTTGTGGCGCAGTTTGAGCTACAATAGAAGTTTATCAACCTCAGACAGGCTGGCAAGACTGTAGATGCTTATGCAGCAGAGTTCTGTAGATTGAGTAGGTTCGCCCCAGAGATGGAAGCAACAGAGAGCCAGAGGGCTATGAGGTTCCAGCAAGGGTTTCATCTTGAGCTCTTGCAATTGATAGAGGGGCACAATTACCAGACTTTTGATGAAGTATTGACGGCGACTCGAAGGCATAAGATAACCGTTCAGAGGATCACGGCAAGGACTGGAGGTCGGAAGAGAGCACACAGTCAGATTGAAGGAGGAGGGGGAGCAGCACCCCGAACAACAGCACCATCCCTTGGCGTTCGCATTCACGATGTGGCAATGCGAGGGCCAGCACCACCACCCAGGCAACAACAGCAGCAGAGGAAGAACCAGCAACCCCCAGTGGGCTGTACTTATTGTGGGAAGGTAGGACACACTAGAGATGTGTGTCGGACATTGAACGGGCAGTGTTTGATATGTGGAAATTCAAATCATCGGGTTACCACCTGTCCCATGAATTCAAGGTCAGGAGGACCAGTACAACAATTTCCTGCTCTGCCAGCACCAGGGGCAGGACAGTATCAAGGACCAGCGGTAGCAGTAAGACCGTTGGCACAGCGCCCATTCATGACACAGGCTCAGATGTTTCGGCAGCAG
The DNA here is from genome assembly GCA_029216955.1 of Iris pallida. Lineage (NCBI taxonomy): Eukaryota > Viridiplantae > Streptophyta > Magnoliopsida > Asparagales > Iridaceae > Iris > Iris pallida. The sequence goes on along the minus strand of JANAVB010009999.1, from coordinate 18,797,328 downwards.
GGACCACCGATGCAACAGCACCAGCATAGACCACCCTAGCATCATCAAGGAAGAGGCCAGCAGCAGCACCAGGCTAGGCCGCAGCATGGGAACCAATAAGAAGGTCGAGGGCAGGCATTCACTCTGTTCTTGGAAGAGGCATTAGAATCAGGAGATGTTGTGGCAGGTAACATTCTCGTCGCCTCATATCTCGTAGTAGCATTGTTTGATTCGGGAGCATCACACTCATTTATATCTGCACAATTTGTAACACGGCTAGGAATAGAATTTGAGGTATTGCCAGGGAGGTTAAATATACTCACTGGTAATGGGCTCGTAGGAGTTAGTAGAGTTATTCTAGCATGTAGCGTTGTAGTTTGCGGGCATTCCTTACCCGCCCGGTTGATGGAATTTCCTGTTGGAAATTTCGACGTTATCTTAGGCATGGACTGGCTGAAAGACAGTCATGCAACAATAGATTGTCGTAGAGGGAGTGTATCTTTTGATATTCTAGGCATGAAGCGGTTCACCTTAGTCAGATCAGTGGCAACTCAACAAGAGCAGGGAGTAGTGACAGCAATGGAAGAAGTTTAAGTTCCGAAGGTAGTTGAAGAGTTTCTAGACATATTTCCTGAAGAACTTCTAGGTTTACTATCGATTAGGGATATGAGTTCAGTATAGAATTGGCACCTGGAACTAAACCGATATCAGATCGAGTTTACAGAATGGCGGACTTAGAGCAGGCCAAGGTATATCAGCACATAGAGGAACTGAAGGAGAAAAAGTTCATCCAAGCTAGCATATCACCATGGGCAGCACCAGTAGTACTTGTGGGAAAGAAGGATGGGTCATCCAGATTGTACATCGATTACAGGAAGCTAAATGCGGCAACAGTAAAGAACAAGTACCCACTACCCAGGATCGACGACTTGTTTGATCAGTTGAGCACAGCTAGAGTTTTCTCCAAGATAGATCTTCGGTCAGGGTATCATCAAGTGAGGGTTCGGAAGGAGAATATTCCCAAGACAGCATTCAGGTCGAAGTATGGGCATTATGAATTCTTGGTAATGTCGTTTGGTTTGACCAATGCTCCAGCAATATTTATGGATTTGATGAACCGCATCTTTATGCCGTACTTAGACCAATTTGTCGTTGTGTTCCTCGACGACATTCTAGTATACTCAGCTAATAAAGAGGAGCATGAAGACCACCTCAGGAAAGTGTTGCAGGTTCTGAGAGAGAACCAGTTGTACGCCAAGCTCAGCAAGTGCGAGTTCTGGACGGATCGTATTTCATTTTTGGGTCACATCATATCAGGAGCTGGAGTAGCAGTAGATCCCAAGAAGGTAGAAGCCATAGAGAGATGGCCAGTACCCAAGACCGTAGCTGATGTACGGAGTTTCTTAGGATTGGCAGGATATTACAGAAGGTTTGTATCAGATTTTGTAAGACTTTTAGCGCCCATGACACGCTTGACACGGAAGGATGTGCCATTCGTCTGGTCGGCAGAATACCAGACATCATTTGAGAATTTGAAGCAGAAGTTGATACCAGCGCCTATTCTTACATTGCCAGTTGGACCCGGAGGTTTTACAGTATATTGTGATGCGTCAGGAAAAGGACTTGGATGTGTCCTCATGCAGCATGGGAAGGTGAAAGCGTACGCATCTAGGCAACTTCGGGACCACGAGAAGAATTACCCAACTCATGATTTGGAGTTGGCGGCAGTCGTATTTGCTTTGAAGCTATGGAGGCATTACTTATATGGTGATCGAGTGAACATGTACACAGACCACAAAAGTCTGAAGTACATTTTTACTCAGAAGGAACTGAACATGAGGCAGAGAAGATGGTTGGAGTTGATTAAGGACTATGACGTGGAGCTTCAGTATCATCCAGGCAAGGCTAATGTTGTAGCAGACGCTCTTAGCAGGAGAGGCGGCACATTTATGTTGACAACACAAAAGCATATTTTAGAAGACCTTCAGGAGATGGGCATCGAGATTATACTTCCTAGTGATGTAGGAGTACTGGCGAGTCTACAAGTTCAATCTGACTTGGTAGACAGGATCAAGGCAGCTCAGGCGCAGGACCCAAGGATTCAAAAGCTTAGGGCAGAATGTGAGTCAGGACTCAGAAAGGAGATGCAAATCCATGAGGATGGTACACTTAGGTTTGGATCGCGTCTATGTGTGCCTAGTGGAGATATCAGACAGGAGGTTATGGCAAAAGCTCACAGCTCTCAGTATTCCATACACCCTGGAGGGACCAAGATGTACCAAGATATCAAGCAGCACTTCTGGTGGAACGGAATGAACAGGGAGATAGCTAGATTTGTTTCCCGTTGCTTGGTATGTCAGCAAGTGAAGGCAGAACAGCAGAGGCCAGCTGGGTTATTGCAACCGCTTCCTATCCCGGAATGGAAGTGGGAACATATTACAATGGACTTTGTGACCGGTTTACCGAGATCATCAAGTAGTAAAAATGCTATTTGGGTGATAGTAGATCGGCTTACAAAGGTGGCGCACTTTCTTCCTTTCAGAGTAGGACAATCTACAGAAAGGTTGGCAGAATTGTATATATAAAAGATAGTCAGGCAGCATAGAGTCCCTGTCAGTATTGTGTCAGACAGAGATACCTGTTTTACATCATATTTTTGGAAGAGCTTACATCATAGCCTGGGTACCAAGTTAAAATTTACCACGGCTTACCATCCCCAGACAGACGGGCAATCAGAAAGAACAATTCAGACTTTGGAAGACATATTGCGAGCTTGCACTCTGGATTTTGGAGGATCTTGGGAGAGCCACCTGCACTTAGTAGAATTCTCATACAATAACAGTTATCAAGCCAGTATCCAGATGGCACCATTTAAAGCACTATATGGTAAGAAGTGTAGGTCGCCACTGGCATGGGATGATATTGGGGAGAGGAAGATGCTAGGCCCGGAAATAATTGTCCAGACCGTTAAAGTGGTTAAGGGAGTTAGAGAGCGACTTTGACTTGCGCAGGATCGGCATCGTCATTGGGCGGACCAGCATCGTAGGCTGCTAGAGTTTTCTGTTGGGGACCACGTGTTCTTGCGGATCTCACCTACCCGTGGGGTCATTAGGTTTGGCGTTCACGAGAAGTTAAGTCCGCGGTACGTGGGCCCATTTGTTATTCTTGATAGGATAGGCGATGTTGCTTATCGTTTATCCCTTCCACCTTCTTTACGAGAGGTGTATGATGTGTTTTATGTATCTCAGTTGCGAAGGTATGTATCGGACCCAAGCCATATCCTTGATCATTCTGAGCTGGTTGTTGGCACCAACTTGTCTTACGAGGAACAGCCTGTGTCCATTTTGGACCGAAGAGAGAAGATACTCAAGAATCGAACAATTAGTCTTGTCCGGATTACTTGGGGTCATCACTCTTTAGGGGAGTCAACGTGGGAACGTGAGGATGATATCCGATCACGGTATCCGTACCGGTTTGACTTACAAGGTATATCTCTCTCTGTATACCTTGATTGTCTTAACTCCTCATGCTTGTCACCTTATGAGTAGAATTGCTTGATGTCGTAGATTGTTAAACATAGATACGCTACTTGCTGTTATTATTGTAGAATAATTGCTTACTCAATTTACTTGTATTTAGATTAGTTTAGCTTTGACGTTTCTATCCTGCTTGGATCTGAAATTCCGAGGACGAAATTTTTCTAAGGAGGGTAGAGATGTCACTTCCCGTTCCCAGAATACGTATTCTAAATACATGTACTGCTGGAATGTATTTATTTAATATTTATCATGTATTGTTCTGTATTTAAATTCCTTTAATTTCCTGCTAATTATTTTCTGTATTTTATTTTTGTATTTTACTTTCTGCTTTTATACTCTGCTTTAGCTTTGTTTTGGGTTCGGCTTGAATTGGTTTAATTATGTTGGTTCATCATGAACCGAAATAAACCCCCACCTACCACCACCCCTTCATTTAAAGCCCAAACCCTTTCTCTCTCTCTTCATTACTTCTTCTCATTACTCTTCTTCTTCCTCATAACTCTCCCACCAACCTAGAAGAGATAGGCAAGTGCCAACTTGCTTCTTGATGGATCTCTATTTTTTTTGTTCCATTGTCTTCCTCTCAACATTCTAAGACACTTTAGTGCTTGGCATTTTCAATTTCTATGGCTAAATTCTTCTAGATCTAAGTTTATAGTATTTTCGGATTTCTTGGATTTTGATCTATTTAACATTGTTATTTCCAAGTTTTGATGGTTTCATGTTGTAGGAAATTTCGTTCTACCCCATTTTGACCTATGGAAGTCCAAATTTGGACTTACGGTGAAGGTTTTATGGAGCTTGGAAGCCAAGGGTTCTATGACCATCCTTCTCAGGTTTTCTGAGAAGATGGGTCCCCACTTTCTCAGCCGCATGAAATCTTTATTTCCCAACCGCATGAGAAATCTTTATTTCTCAGCCGCTTGGAATTTTATTTCTCAGCCGCATGAAATCTTTATTTCCTAACCGCATGAGAAATCTTTATTTCTCAGCCGCATAAAATTTTATTTTCCACAGCCGCATGAAATCTTTATTTCTCAACCGCATGAAATCTTTATTTCCCACAGCCGCATGGAATTTTATTTTCCACAGCCGCATAAAATCTTTATTTCCAACCGCATGAGAAATCTTTATTTCTCAGCCGCATGGAATTTTATTTCTCAGCCACGTGAAATCTTTATTTCCCACAGCCGCATAGAATTTTATTTCTCAGCCACGTGAAATCTTTATTTCCCACAGCCGCATGGAATTTTATTTCTCAGCCGCATGAAATCTTTATTTCCTAACCGCATGAGAAATCTTTATTTCTCAGTCGCATGAAATTTTATTTCCCACAACCGCATGAAATCTTTATTTCCCAACCGCATGAAATCTTTATTTCCCACAGCCACGTGAAATATTTATTTCCCAGCTGCATAAAATATTTATTTTCCAGCCGCATGAGATATTTATTTACCAGCCGCATGAGATTTTTATTTTCCAGCCGTATGAGATTTTTATTTCTCAGCCGCATGAGATTTTTATTTCCCAGCCGCATGAGATTTTTATTTCCCAGCCGTATGAGATTTTTATTTCCCAGCCGCATGAGATTTTATTTTTCAGCCGCATGAGATTTTTATTTCCCAGCCGTGCATGAGATTTTTATTTCCCAGCCACATGAGATTTTTATTTCCCAACCGCATGAGATTTTTATTTCAATAATTGATCATCAGATTAATAATTTATCATGCGTTCCTAGATGGAACTAAGAGACTGGCTAGTCGTCTTATTGAATTAAATAGAATAAGACACGTTCATATTTGCAATCGATTGACCAATCCCGAATATTGACATATAGATACATGCAGGCTACAATTTATTTATTTATTTTACGAAAGTAGCATGTGTACTTTATGGTCAAGGCATGATTATTCCGTGGTTAGTTTTAATTGTTGTATTACGCTATGTAAGACCTACAACCTAACCGTACGGGTATCGTTGTAGAGTTGGGCATATCGTACCTTGTACGGAAGTACTCATTCTGAAATGACCATGATCCATGGCATGAGATTTCACTTAACATAGAGGCTACTAAGTTAAATAAAATAATGATTGCATGGAGAGAATGGATTCCCGAGTTCTTACATGGCAGCCCTCTTTGGGACTATTAGCGCCCAACAGGCCGGCTGGTTCCCACAGATACTGCAAATCTGCCACACGGGCAGGGAGCGGTATCTGCTTATATTATTGTATATTGTATATTGATGACGGGCGTCCCGCTGGGACTCGTCTAATTCATGATTGGCGCAATTGATTGATTGGGTAGACTAGCCTTGCTTGCCCATAGTAAGAACTGAGAAATCCTTATTACAAAATTCTAGGATAACTTGGGACTCACAGTAGCAAGCCGTAGGAGTTGGATGGCCATTTAAGTTAATTTGTTTGTGTACTGCACCTACTCTGTTACCTAACTAAGATGATCAGAGCGTCAGGACATGACGGGCCAACTTCTGTCCTTGTTTGGTTGGGAGGTTGGTTCGAAGTGTCGTGATGTTACGTGAATCCCAGTAGCAAGCAGAGATCTATTATTATATTCTTATTTACTGGTTTAATTCCTCATATCGTGCTTCCTTGCGGTACTTGCTATTAGAGGTCTAACCTCTCTGGTTTTGCATGGCCAGATTTAGAGCCAGTTCCCGAGGACTCAGCTTACCTCTACCTCCAAGATGGTCAATACTAGAGGAATGATCGCAGGAGGACTCGAGTGGGTTCCTTACTTCCCTGCTCGTTTTGTTAATTACTTTACATTTTGCCGCTTGGCACCGACATGTTAGTCGGATAGTCTTGCACTTACTTTTACATAATTGTAATTAAGTCAGACTGCAGCTGATAACAATTGTGTATACGTTGCTATATCATCTGGCTATGTTTTGTAAAGCCAGATCTCAAGAACATTTTGACTAGGCGTTTGGGACACCTTATTGCTTTATCTTAAATGTTCTCTGTTATTGCTTCTTGTTTGAATGATTGAGACATTAGATGTGAAGTGACCATAGCGAGACTTTCATGTAGCATGCACCCCCTTGTCTTTTAGATAGCATTGATCGTATTATACGGTATTCATCTACCCGTAATACGTAGCTGGCTGAGTCATTCCCCCGCTCTCCAGTATTCTGGTTCTGGGGCGTGACAAAAGATTTTGAGGTCTGACAATGGGAAAAAATACACCAACTGGGCTATTGAAGGGTACTTATCAGCCAATGGGATACATCATCAGACTTCTTATGCCAAAATGGCGTGGCAGAGTAGAAGAACAGGCACCTGTTGGAAGTGGCAAGGTCAATGATGTTTGCGATGAATGTTCTGAAACACTTGTGGGGTCATGCCGTGTTGACTGCTGCATATCTTATCAACAAGATGACCTCTCAGGTGTTAGGATAGAAGACACCATTTGAGATGCTTACAGATGAGAACAAGTATATTATTCCTCCAAAGGTATTTGGTTGTATATGCTTCGTGAAGGAGAATAGGCCTGCAGTGGGAAAGTTGGACGCTCGGGCAGTAAAGTTGTCACGACCCGCACCCAGTGTAGGGGAACGAGAAGTGGGTACGTCCAGTCTACGCCGCAGTGTCGGCGGTAGAACGCTGTTCTAAGTCATGATCTCAACTAACCATAATATGATAAACTCTCTAAACGGAGGCCAATCATAGAAGGTACAATTCAATCACAAGTCTAAAGATGGAAAATAGCATGATATGATAGATAATGAAATCCTCAAACTGAGGTACAAACAGAAGAGAATAAATCCAAGTTAACAACCACGAGTCTCAACATCTCAAATATAATACAACTCTGAAACCATAAACAACAAATGACATAAAGAAAGGAAATAACAGTCTAACTATCTACTCTAGGCAATGGTAGGATCCTCAGCAGCTGCCTGAACCTCCTGGGGTCCAGGTTGCAAGTGTCATCTAAGCCTGCTCCGTAGTAGGTAGGGTAGAACTCCTCCTCATCCTCTATAATATTTTCAACAGGTCCAGTCAGGACATGAACAAGCATAATATATCTCATGCAGTTCATATCATGGCAGAAAATATAAATCAAGCAATAGAGTAAGATACATGAAATGCTGTAAGAAGATGTACATGAAAACAGGAGAGATATTTGATAACTAAAAATATATACATGATAAGTAAGAACTGTAAGTGACTAGTGATTTAGACTACGAGATGGCATATAATTGGCTTTGGTTGAACATGATATAACATGGGTGAACATGAGGGACACTAGCCAAGAAGGCTGTGTTGTACATAATAACACATAAAAAGTAACAGAATGAACATGATGGGTAAACCATATGACCATTTATACTCACCCCTATCCACAATCAATAAACAAGGATCCAGTCAAGTTACTTTACGAACATGATATTTTGGTTACACACGAAGCACATAAGAAAACATGAACGTACATGAGAGTACATGAAAGTACATGAGCGTACATGAAAGCACATGAGAGAACATGAGATTACATGAATAACGCAAGAGCAAGGAATACATGATGTACATAAAATACATGACATAAAATATCCGTTGTGCCCGCTAAGGGGGATAATATCCCATAAAAAGATCCATATAGTACCAATCCGTGATGATATCGTGTCAGCATCAAGTAAAGTAATCTAGAGCCAGAATATAAATCCTAACATGTATGAAACGGTCAAAGAATGTATTCGCCTGCGATCTGAATGTTTGTGAGAATATACTGTCCGAATCGAGGTATCTGACTCCTATTTAGAGCAACACAAGTCATGATGTATACACAATGGTAAAAAAAAAGTTTGTAATGCATTCCATATGATTCTAGGTCAATCTAGGCCAAATTCAACTCTCGGTCAACCATACAGTCAAACTAGGTCAACTATAGTCAAACTAGGTCAAACTAGTTAGGGTTTGGTCAACCATGGTCAACTAGTCTTGATTAGTCATTTTTAGGTTATGCTGGGTCAAAGTCAACTCTTGGTCAACTCTGGTCAAACTTGTCAACTAAAGCCTAAACAATAATCCTATAGGGTAAACTATACACTAGGTCTATATACCATTTTACAATGTACAAACCTATAGATACAATACATATTTATATACATACTTGCATATATGTATATCATGTATACATACATACATTGCATACATACATTCATTGATGCATAGATTATATATCATATATGCATACATTATACATGTATTCATACATTGCATACTAATATACATGTATACATACATTACATAGATGCATACATACATACTTGCATTATATTACATACATTACATTCACACTTTATATATATACATTCATACACTACATGTATTCATATATGCATACTTGCATATATATATTACATTCACACATATATTATATTACATATATGCAAGATAGGAAGGAGAATGAGCAAAATAGTAAGGAAGAGGGGGAGAATGGACAGATAAAAGCAATGGCTATCAAGTGGCAACAATTCCTAATGCAGGCAATAATATCTAGGGCAATGTGCTAAGGAGTGTTTGGGCTTGGCCATGACATGTTAAATGACATACAAGGGAAAAGATTGGTATCCTCTACTTGGAACTGAACTATTGGTAGGGACATCATGCAAATGAAGCGTAGGATATCTACTAAAATCTGGACAAGAGAGTATGAGGTCTGACTCCCTAATGTTTCTGTGGAATGCTAATGTCATGGGTAGGTACTGTAGGTGTTGGGTCAGAACCTGTGTTTGCTCGAGCGAGGGAAGGGAAGGACTGTTGGACTGAGGCCAACTGTTCATCTCAGTTTATCATTCACAGGTTCATAGTGTATTCAGGTTAACATACATGAATCAGTTCCATAGCAACTTTAACATATAATCAGTAATCTATACTCCATATCAAAGTTTAGTTAACAAAAGCTCAAGTTATCATGCCAAGTTCTCTGTTTTTATTCATTAACCTAGTTTTCAGTTAACAGTCCACATGTGTACACCCCAAATTCATATTCGAATCCCATGAAATCCTAAAATAAATGCTCCTATAAATTCCCAGTATATAACAGTTATTAATTATGATCTAATTTTTTATATTTAATCATTTAGAACTCATTTAAACCTTCACAAAAAACATTTCAGTTAACTGGTATCAGAACACCCATGTTTCGACAAATGAAAACCCTAAATTCGAACTTGAAAACCAATCAAAACCCAAAATCAGCATGTGAAGAGTGTGTGCCACATGTTAGCGTGTCAGAGGGGGGGTGTTCGTGTCCATTCAAGTGGCCACGAGGTGTCCAACTGTATCAAATTAACTGATAACATTGTGACAGTGAAACAGAGCATGACATGGCCTCGTGCAGCCATGTCGAGCCACATTAGACACGACACGTCGCACGAGGATTCTCGTTCTCATCCACATGGCTAGAGTAGGTCTAGGACTAGGTATCTAGGTGTCTGTACTGTAAGCCCCCTGAATTTCAGGGTTTATTTTTGCTTTTCTTAATGAATTATTTTTCGATAACTATTTTATTATTAAATTGTTTAGATCATTAATGTGCCTTTCCGTAACTTTGACTTCTGGAGCGTCAGGGATGCCAATTCCTGTAAACTCTCTTCACGAGTTTTGAAGTAGACAAGATTATCTTCCTGTTGATATATCGTGTCCCACTTGAACTTGTTCCCTTGTGCTCTTTTTGTATCGCGCAACTTCGGGTCAACTTAGACCGATTAATCGTTGAATATTATTCCCACTTTTATTTTTGATCATCGTTTGCACGTTACCGTTGCTTTTAATTTAGGAGCACCAGATCAGCCATTTTCTCGAAACCAACTTCTCATAAATGATCTACTCGAGACATTCTTCACCCATGACCTTCGTGTCCCACTCAGACACTTCATTTTGTGCTCCATTTTCTTCGCACAACTTTCGGGTCAATTTAGGCCGATTTATTTTCTGCCGTGAAACCTGATTTAAATTCCAATTTAATTTCAGGACCCGACATCGACCCAAAGTATGGACGTGGCCCATATGAAGCCTACTACCACATGAAACTTGTGTCCCATTTATTGGAGTTCCCGTATATTATTTATTTACCCATGATTATAAATTCCTATTTTTAATTCGATTATTACACTCTGTCCGATTTTGACCCGATCCAGCTCGACCGAACCCGAACCCAAGCTCCATATTGTTTTCTCATGACGCCCAAATATCCCACATAATTTTCCTATATTTTTTCCTATTTTGAAAATATCTACTTTTCTCTCTCTCCACTTTATAAAATATCCTATGTATATATATATATATATACATATATACATATTTACAAATATCTCTCCCTCTCTCTTAACTTCTACACACAAACACACAAACACCCCACAGCCACCATACTTGGCCGACTACTCTCTCTCCTCCCTCTCTCTATACTTTTCTCTCTCTATCTCTCTTTATATATATATACCTATATATATATATATAAACATACATATATATACATATATAACTCTCTCCCTCTCTCTCTCTTTAACATCTACACACTCATTTACTGTCTTTTAATGCTAGAACATGTATTAACCCTGGTAAAATACTGCTTTCTGAATAACTACAAGATAAATCTTCACATGTTACATTAATTTGGTCCCTACCATGCTTAGGACAGTTCTTATATCTTCACATGTTTCATACTGGATCTCGGTACATGTTTCACTATGCTTTATACTGCTCTGAGTATTCACGAGTTTTGTACTGCTCCCAGTACCTGCCATGCTTATATTACTCCCAGTATCTCTTACATGTTTTTACTGTTCTCGTATCTCTCACATGATAGAATATGGGTTATGGGGAAACTGATAGTTGAGTACGTGATCATGCCCCCCTACTCGTACGTACGTACCGAGCAAGGTTGACATTTTATGTATACCTTGTCGTAGGCGCACCAGCTGTATTTGTACGTATGTACATCTATCGCTTGTTTTACTTGTACGTATGTACATTTTATTTATATTGTACCTTGGTACATTGTACATCTATTGACCGATCACGTACCTGCTATAGTTTTAAACATTACATATACATCTGTCTTTATGACATATGTATCCTTGCCATGATAGATTATGAGATATACCATGATTCCGAATATGCCATGTTTCCTGTGTTACTATGATATTGTGATCCCAGTTGTACCATGAGGTCATGTTTCTAGTATTTCCTGTTTTATAGACTTATCACACCATGTTTCTTGTTGTACATCTCTTTCATTATATGCTCAGTACTTTAGTTGTAGAGGTTGTACTTGCTCCCGTCCTGACAGGATAACGTTGTAGGTATACTTTTCGAGAAGGAAACGCTATGTGTTACATATTATGGTACTGCATTGAGGACCTGGCCTTAGCTCCAGAAGAGGCCCCAGCGGGGAACCTTGCTTAGTCATTTCCATATGTTTTGAGACTGAGACTTTGGTATGTTCTTATATTTGGATACTGGACTTTGTCTCCAGTTAGATACTTTGGTTATGTATTATTAAGTCTGTGCTCATGTTACCTTCGCTTATAGATGCTGTGTTGTGATGAACTTTAAATATGATTTTAGAACTGTTAGTAGCTTAGATCATTTATTGTCTATTCTTAGAACAGCTTACTGCGCTTTAACCAAGCGTAGGCTGGACATGGCTCGGCCCGGCCCAACAATTTGGGTAACGGGTTGTGACATATTTTTTTGGCGGCCCATGCAGGTCTCGACTTAAATTGTTTGGTTACGTTATTGTACCAAGCATGCCTGCAATTAGGATCTAGGACAACTTGATAATACTAGGGATAAACATTTAGAACACCTAGAGGATTTCTAGGATTGCAACATAGGAGAACTCATCACAGCATAGGACCGTTAGCTATAATTAGCCTCTTGTTTGTATTTCAGTGGGTCAATTTAGACCAAGTTTGTACCCTTGGGATGACCCCTGAGGATCTCACTCTAATCTTATCTCGAAATCTGTTTTCACCTGTTTCCATTTGCTATTCCTTAATTTGTTGTTGAAATCGATTTCTGATTTTCGTTGTTGACTTTGATCTTGCATCGTGATAAATTTTGTGGATTGAATTGTGATATATTCTGATAAGGTAAACGTCTGCTTTATTTATGGAGTTTAGAATTTATCGCGGCCATATTAGCTGGTATGACAAAAACATAGAGCCTGATTTCGGATATACTATCATATTCATAGAATTTAGATTTTCTCGCAGCCATACCGGTTGGCGTGGCGAGGATTCTAGATAATATGATTTTAGGGAGTATACCTTAGTTATGACTCTATCATTTATTGCATCTAAGCTTACTGGTGGGGCAAAAATTCTGGCAACATGATTTCAGGAAGACGTATATGGTTATCAGATCATATCTCAACTTGGTTCACTTTGTTATGACCGAATGAGCAAGAATAAATTCTTATTATTATTATTCCTTCCCGTCTTGATCAACTCTGATCTATCTACATCTACAACTAGGATTATAGGTTCTCTAAGACTCTCCAACAGGATTGTTTTCATGTTCTCTTTTTGGACATAATTATTTTTGTGTTCCATCTTTCCTATGACTTGACTAAACTCTTTTTCGTTAACCTCTTTGGTAATTCTTCTCGTTATACATCTCGTTGTCTTCGTACCATTCTTGGAAATATTTCGATAAACTTTTCTGTCTTGCTTGACCCTTTAACTTGTTTGGACACTGTTATAGATTGCTTGACCCAGTCTTAGGCCTTGTTACCTTCTGCTTGATAGACGACCAAAATAGCAAAACCTTGTTGACTGATCCTGTAGTATAACTATAAATATATGGTATGATTATGATAAGTACTTTTCCTAAGGATTGGTTAGATTAAGCTTATAGGACAAGTATGGGTGACTGACCATAGTAGACTTGAAAACCATTAAGAACGATTGTATTGATAGTATGACTTGATGATAGGGTATCTAAGATAGAATAATGAGATATTATATTGTTGTGACTACGGATTGAGGATTAGAATCTTATGCTTAGAATTTGAGGATTGAGCATTAAATGAATTTGATGACCAAGTGATTATGGGTTATCTATAGCTAATTACATGTGATTAGAGGGTAGATCGATACATGGATTGATATAGAATAAATTAGAATGAGTTATCGTATTGCGTACGAGATCGGGAAGATATCAGAACGAGACAAAGACATATGTACTTTGGTAATTAATAAATCGGGAGTTTTGAAATTGAGGATTTATATTCGGAGGACTTGTTGAGTAAAAGAAGAAGGCTCTATGCCTAGAATAAATATTGGAAGTATGATTTCAAGGAGAAGCTGTAGGAAAGGATTGACGACAAATGATGCCAAGGAACTATGGATTGATGAAATAAGGATACTTAGGATACGATAAGGAAATCCAGTATTTACAATTAAGGTTGGAAATATGAGTGATGATAAAGCATTATAGGCTTATAGACATACCCGGAGAATGACCTATAGTTTAGGGTATACATAAATGTTTCATGTTAGTATGAAAGATTCTAAAGGATGTATGACGAAGTTTATGATAGAAGGACTTAGTTGAACCGGAACCAAAAAGATTGTAAAAAGAAACAGGAGAGATGATTACAAGGATAGCAGATTGAGTATCGTAGCCAGAGCAGCTACATGTCATAGTTTGACCGGTTGGATGATTTTTAATTTCGAGGACGAAATTTTTGTAAGGTGGGTAGGATGTAAGCCCCCTGAATTTCAGGGTTTATTTTTGCTTTTCTTAATGAATTATTTTTCGATAACTATTTTATTATTAAATTGTTTAGATCATTAATGTGCCTTTCCGTAACTTTGACTTCTGGAGCGTCAGGGATGCCAATCCCTGTAAACTCTCTTCACAAGTTTTGAAGTAGGCAAGATTATCTTCCTGTTGATATATCGTGTCCCACTTGAACTTGTTCCCTTGTGCTCTTTTTGTATCGCGCAACTTCGGGTCAACTTAGACCGATTAATCGTTGAATATTATTCCCACTTTTATTTTTGATCATCGTTTGCACGTTACCGTTGCTTTTAATTTAGGAGCACCAGATCAGCCATTTTCTCGAAACCAACTTCTCATAAATGATCTACTCGAGACGTTCTTCACTCATGACCTTCGTGTCCCACTCAGACACTTCATTTTGTGCTCCATTTTCTTCGCACAACTTCCGGGTCAATTTAGGCCGATTTATTTTCTGCCGTGAAACCTGATTTAAATTCTAATTTAATTTCAGGACCCGACATCGACCCAACCTAGTCGATCCAAAGTATGGACGCGGCCCATATGAAGCCTACTACCCACATGAAACTTGTGTCCCATTTATTGGAGTCCCCGTATATTATTTATTTTCCCATGATTATAAATTTCTATTTTTAATTCGATTATTGCACTCTGTCCGATTTTGACCCGATCCGGCTCGACCGAACCCGAACCCAAGCTCCATATTGTTTTCTCGTGACGCCCAAATATCCCACATAATTTTCCTATATTTTTTTCCTATTTTGAAAATATCTACTTTTCTCTCTCTCCACTTTATAAAATATCATATGTATATATATATACATATATACATATTTACAAATATCTCTCCCTCTCTCTTAACTCCTACACACAAACACACAAACACCCCACAGCCACCATACTTGGCCGACTACTCTCTCTCCTCCCTCTCTCTATACTTTTCTCTCTCTATCTCTCTTTATATATATATACCTATATATATATAAACATACATATATATACATATATAACTCTCTCCCTCTCTCTCTCTTTAACATCTACACACTCATTTACTGTCTTTTAATGCTAGAACATGTATTAACCCTGGTAAAATACTGCTTTCTGAATAACTGCAAGATAAATCTTCACATGTTACATTAATTTGGTCCCTACCATGCTTAGGACAGTTCTTATATCTTCACATGTTTCATACTGGATCTCGGTACATGTTTCACTATGCTTTATACTGCTCTGAGTATTCACGAGTTTTGTACTGCTCCCAGTACCTGCCATGCTTATATTACTCCCAGTATCTCTTACATGTTTTTACTGTTCTCGTATCTCTCACATGATAGAATATGGGTTATGGGGAAACTGATAGTTGAGTACGTGATCATGCCCCCTACTCGTACGTACGTACCGAACAAGGTTGACATTTTATGTATACCTTGTCGTAGGCGCACCAGCTGTATTTGTACGTATGTACATCTATCGCTTGTTTTACTTGTACGTATGTACATTTTATTTATATTGTACCTCGGTATATTGTACATCTATTGACCGATCACGTACCTGCTACAGTTTTAAACATTACATATACATCTGTCTTTATGACATATGTATCATTGCCATGATGGATTATGAGATATACCATGATTCCGGATATGCCATGTTTCCTGTGTTACTATGATATTGTGATCCCAGTTGTACCATGAGGTCATGTTTCTAGTATTTCCTGTTGTACATCTCTTTCATTATATGCTCAGTACTTTAGTTGTAGAGGTTGTACTTGCTCCCGTCCTGACAGGATAACGTTATAGGTATACTTTTCGAGAAGGAAACGCTATGTGTTACATATTATGGTACTGCATTGAGGACCTGGCCTTAGCTCCAGAAGAGGCTCCAGCGGGGAACCTTGCTTAGTCATTTCCATATGTTTTGAGACTGAGACTTTGGTATGTTCTTATATTTTGATACTGGACTTTGTTTCCAGTTAGATACTTTGGTTATGTATTATTAAGTCTGTGCTCATGTTACCTTCGCTTATAGATGCTGTGTTGTGATGAACTTTAAATGTGATTTTAGAACTGTTAGTAGCTTAGATCATTTATTGTCTATTCTTAGAACAGCTTACTGCGCTTTAACCAAGCGTAGGCTGGACATGGCTCGGCCCGGCCCAACAATTTGGGTAACGGGTCGTGACATGTACCGAGTCAGGGTCGTGTCATGTCCTCATATGAGAGCCGTATCAGAGAGAGATTTTCTGTGAGTGCGTGATAGTGTAGAATTAGAGCCCGGTCAATTTCTTTGCGCACACTGAACGAGGACCCATGAAATTTTTGGGTATTGTGTTAGACACTAGGCCCACGTGTCTACCAAGTTTTATCCATTCTCGTGTCGTGTCATGTCCTGTGTCGACCCCGAGCAGCAGGGAAGCCGCACGAGACCCGTACGGTGTCTCGTGCTGCGTGTCCGTGCCCTAAAATAGTATCCAAACATCCCTAAAATCGACTCAATCGATTTGATATATGTTCTACACCTAATTAGCTATAAATACATGTAATTAGTTTTGCAAATTACTAAAATCCATTTCTTTGTGGCATTTCACCAAACACTTATTTAAAAACACCAATACGTGTCCGATACGGACACGAAATGGACACGAATTCCTACCAAACTTGGGCTACACCTAGGGGAACCCTAAATAGATGCAGCTATGTAAAGAAATCAGGAATTCATTAGGGTTTGTAGGGTTTTACCTATTGAGAGTTCAAACTCAATGTAAAGAGCCTAGAGTTGATGTCTTCCTCGATTTGCTATAGTTCAAATGTCCTCAAACCTTGCTAGCAAGCCTCCATAAGTCTCCTCTACTGTTGGGGATGATGATGCAATTGATTTGACTCAATTTGAACTCAATTTGGATTAAATGGGAGAAGTTTAGGGAAGAATAAATTAGGGTTCTTTCTAGGTATTTAAAAAGAGGCAAAGGCTCTTAAGTGTGATACTTATAGGAGGGGGGGCTTGTATGGCTGGCCAAACTAAAGTAATTAGGGTTTGGCAATAGCTAGATGTGTGGCTAAGGTTCTTCCACCCAATTTCTAGTCCTCCTATTGGTTCAATTAGTCCTAAGGCTTCTTTTTACAAATATCTCAAAGAGAAAATATCCTACTTAGGAATATCTAGATATTACTAACCTTGGCACTTAGTAGGAATGTTCTAACCATGATTTTAACCTCAAGACTAATCTAGATTAGATTAAGCTTCTAGGTTAGTCTCTAACAATTCAATTAGCATAATATTAATTAATCAAAATTCATTTTCATTAATAAGTCAAAAATGACCAAAATACCCTTAGGCTAAAAAGTTTTAATTAGTCATCCTAATCACATGACTAGGCTCCCTTGGTCATGGTTAGTCTCTAGGCTTAGCAAAACTAGGGTTTAACTAGTTAACCATCAAAATCACAATTCAATATTTTAAATAGTTTTAAATTGATTAAAAATCACCAAAAATCATAACATGATTTAAATATCATTATTAAATGATTATAATTATAAAATTTCAAAATTACGGCGACGTTAATTAGTGATGTTACAAACGTCGCTAAGTAGCGACGTTATTTGCGACGTTCGTTTGTGGTCGCCGTTTAGCGACATTTTAGCGACATTTTGGCGACGATTTGGTGAGGAAAGATTCTTTGCCACGTCAGCAATTTAGCGACGTTCATAAACGTCGCTACGTAGTAGCGACGCTAAAACGTCGCTAAGAACGTCGCTAAATTAAAAAAATAAAAAAAATACAGAATCCAGAATGCAAATGGAGCTGGAGCTGGAGATACAATCCAGAGAATGACACAGTACTAATTCATATATGTTTTGTAATTCCAAAAAAGAAACAAACTAGTAGACAGTCCAATACAAAATATATCCATAAAGCAAGTACAACTGGTAATAAGTATTAATAGTCCAATACAAAATATATCCATAAAACTACACTACACTAATGACGACCACGCAGCTCACGCAAACGCTCAGTGATCGATACGATCACGCAACCACTTCGAAAAAGTAGGATCGACGGCGCCAGGAGAGATGCAGTCCACTGCAGGTGCTAGATGAATGAAACTCTCGGTCTCACTAGCTACCGGTGCCACTTCCTCATTAACAGTAGGAGGAGCCACCTCAGCATTCAGTGTTTCCTTTAAACGATGTGTCGCTGCTCGGGTCATGGGTGCCATCTGGTAAGATCGATATTCATAAAGAATATAATTATAACATAAGCAAGCTAACTAAAGGAACCATCATCTCGTTTGAGTACATTTTCGAAAGCAAATAAAAATGTTATATTCGACTACATTTTTTGGTCATGTATGTCAAGTTTGGTCTAATTCTGAGACAGTTGATCGGATCACCATTTTGCGGGCCCCACGGTCCGATTCAACGGACGATTTTGTGCATGGCCTGTCGAAATCCAATTTGGACATACGGTTGGGTTCGTATCATCAAAACAAATCTGTAGACATGTAGTTTGATGACTTTAGAGACCATTGACTTTGGCATATTTTTGGTGTAAAGCCGGTCCAACGGCGGATACCGTTTTGACCCGAAATTATCGTTTTGCCCCTCTGTCCAGAATTGGACTTAAGGATATGCAATTCTAGCTAATTTGACTATTCTAAAAACATTAGTAATATCTATTTCAGCATCCAGAGACTGTTGTACGAGTTTTGACTATTGTGGCAGACTGAGTGGTATGGATTATCGGTTTCACCAACAAAGGACCACAGGCGAGTACAGTTTATTGTTTGTTTTCGATATTGAGCTTTACTATACCTCATTGTTAGTCAATAGATATGTGATTCCTGTCTTTTATGTTTTTTATATTTTTCGTGTCGGAGAGATAAAGTACCAAGGATGTGTGATCTGGCATTATACAGTGTATACAGTGTAGACCGTGATTATACCGTGTAGACAGTATTTTATTATTGCTTTATACAGTATAGACCATGATTTATTATTACATTATACAGTGTAGACCATGATTTACTATTGCTCTATACAGTGTAGATAGTGTTTCATTATTGCTTTATACAGTGTAGACCATGTACATTATACAGTCTAGATCGTGTACTTTATATAGTGTAGACAGTGTCATGTAATTGTCCCGAGACCGATCATATATTAAAGGTACTTCAGTCAGTCGGTGAGTATTGTCTTTGTGTTTATTTATTGTTTTCCCTTGTTTAATTTTATTTGTCTTTCTGTGTTTATTTTTCAAATCATATGTCTAAAGGCTAACCTCTGTTGTATAGTCATTTTCATATATTGAAACTGCATTCAGTGAATTGTACTCGTTCTATTCCTGACTGGAAACCAATATTTTTTAGGTTAGCCGTGGATTCACTTAGCATGGGAAGTTACGGGTGTACATGTAGATAAAAACCTAGAGACTAGCTAGATAGATGAGTTGTAATCATTTCAATATTTCTACGAGTTTATATTTTCTGCAAATGTAAAAATTGTGAACATTGTAAATTAAATTAATTTTGTGAATGAGCATTATTTGTGATTTTTGAGCATTGTGGCTATACAGCGTTCTATCGCCGACACTGTTTTTGTGGTGGCCTATGCAGGTCATGACAAGTTTTTGCGGGTCGTGAATAAGCATTATTTGTGATTTTTATGGGTCGTGACAAGTTTTTGTGGTGGCCCATGCAGGTCAGTTTTTGCAAATCATGCGAACTCGTGATAGTACTTAAGTTAGTCGTACTATTGAGAGCCTACAACTAGGAAATGCTCATTCACGAGTTAAGATTAATTTAATTTAAGAGAACGACTAGGACTAGGAGTCCCTTGTACAAATTTATCGATGGATAGTCTAGGCCATACAATTTAGAGGAGGAGTTATTAATTTTGATAGTTGTCAGATCCCCATAGGTATACTATTACCTCTTGATATGACGATATGATCCAATGTGGATAGGTTATTCGCTTGGTGAGACAGGGCTTCATAGAGTTAATGATCTAACCTTGATAAATTGTTCAATCCTTTCTCTTTGCCTCTTTAGATATCATCCTCATATCTTAGTCCAAATTGCCTATTTAGTTCCTATTTTGCCTTAAGAATTATTGTTTTATATAATTTCTGATTATGTTATCCATATACGAACCTCGAGTTAGTTTCAATTCAAAGTTTCTCCTCCATGGTTTGAATACACATGAAATAGATATTGGAATGTTTGTATTTTTTTTGTCCTCAGTTATTTCCTCCTTGTTCAATCTTTATTGTAAGGGTTGTGACTGATAGGACAAATACTTACGCTTTATTTCATAGTCACTTGTTTTGAATCTCTAGAAGCTCATGAATTTTCACAGATATAGTAAAGGAATGTTAGTTACTCATAATGGCAGACACAGCGCACTGTCACCATTTATTTGAATTATTGAGACTATGGATTCTCTGCAGCCAGCAGCGCACTGGTGGAGCACCCCCTAGAGTTGAAATTGGTTTAAAAATAGGTTATAGAATATTGCTAAAACTATGACTAGTGGTCCTCTTTTGATCGTAGGTACCCTTGATCAATATTGGATAGAGTTAAGAATGGTCGATTTTGTATCGTATTTGAGTTTGAAACCAAGGGTTTACCACAACCAGGGTATACGTCGGGCGAAAATTCTTGATAAAATGACTTCAAACGTGATTACAAGTTTAGGATACTATAGAGGATAGGGAAATGCCCTGTACGTCCCATAAGATCCAAAGCCATACTAGTGGAAGTTCTGCAAGTTGGATAGCATGTCTCCAACCTGGCACTCCGTGGTCCTTGTGATCTATTGACGAGGTAATTGACTGACGCTAATAGGCTTACCCAAAGTATAACAATTTAGAGGTCCATAAACTATTAGTTGACCAAGGTCTTATGTATAAGAAGATAGTAGAAGACTATATAAGCAAGAACACCGGGTAAGGTTTTGATTCTCATAAACTCGAACTACTTATGCCTCCTTTCAAAAAGTCGCATCGTATTTTGACCATCTTGACCAACGCTGCTATTACAGCCTAGTTTTGCAAGCTTACTCTTTTATCGAGCTTGATTCAAGACATATGTTTATTGGTGACCCTACTAACATATTGTCTAATCAAATCAATGTATTATGGTCTGATCAACCGTAGTGCACCCGGTTCGCTCTCCCTCTAATTTACCTACGTGGATTGAGATGTAGATGTCTCTAGGATCTCATTCACGACTGCATTGACAATTCTCCTTGAATTATACATTCGCCTTTGAATCACGTAATTGTATTCAACATCCTTCTTAAACTCTTTATTGTTTTTGTCTTCCACTGATTTGGAAAGACGAAAGCTCGTAATTGGTAGATAGATATAGAGTATCCCCTATGGCTATGATAGTTTATACACAAGTATAGTTACCATCGACCAGCCATGTGACTAGAACCTTGCCTTGATTACTCGTTTTTTCCCTCGACCCCCAAACTGCTATTGGGACCTTTCTAGCCATCTGAATTTTAGAACGATTAGGGTTTACCCTTAGTCAAATGACAACCTAGGAGACTATCTATTCTCAAAAAACTAATTGTTGTGAGCCTCTAATTATTTGCTTGAAGCTTGCTTTAACTAGCAACCCTTAAGCCTTAACCCACCTTTCCTCGACCAAGCCCACATTCAGACAAGATGAGTAGACAGAGGTAAGGATAATCATTTACCATGACTATGGTAGACACTCATCCCGAGATTGGTTTCCAACAAATATGACTCTAGTTATGTAATTTTATTATTAAGACCTAAGTAGTATTGGAACACCACAGTCCAAGCTTAGCCAACCATAGCTTAAATACCCTGTCATATTATGATCTACCAGCAATACATGATCACTCTAGCCTATACCACTAGAACCCTGGTGACAATAGTCTGGCGGGAGCGACACAAATAGAAAACTCACGACTCAGTTGTTGGAAATCCCTTCATATGATGTGCCTTAGAGTTGGTTATCCCGTCGACAACTCTTGTATACTATGGATGAGCATATCATTCTATTTTATCGACCATATGTCATTGTACACACTCGTTTTTCATTTAGTAAGAACGATCCTTGACTTGACTTATATCTACCGTAACCCGTTACGCCGTGTCTAATTTTTTATTAACGAGTAGAGTACAATATCCGAACTTTGGAATTCTTCTAACCTCATTATTCCTAAAACCATGTCCTAGCTTATAAGGTGAGTAGACTGTAAGCCTTCTAAAATTTTGGGATATACGAGGATTTCGGATTGATTAGAATGATTTTCATTAGATGATAATCAGTGCCCCATGGACTCCTATTTTCCCTTTAGATCATTTTGTGTTCCCGACCGTCTCATTAATAATCGGAGCACGAGACTAGCTGTTACCTTCCAATAAATTCTTATGCAAGACATAGTCGACTCCACCTTTATGTAGACATATCATGTCCCACTCAAACACGTTCCTTTGTACTCTATTTTTATGGTATGACTTTCAGGTCAAAAGGACTAGCTATAACCCTTACCTTAATACCGGTATGCTTCCCGACTTCCATTAGAGCCTCAATCTCGACTCAATCCATCCGACCCAATATGGTTGTGATCTACTCGAAGACCACTACGCACATGTCACTAGTGTGCCACTCAATTGTGTCTTCTCGTGCTACTTAAACACAAAAGTCATGGAAGGCGCATCTTCAAGGCTTACAGAACCTATTTAACCAATCTGACTGACAACTAGCTCAACCACGGGGCTGGAAACCTATTCTAGGTTACCCTAACCTAGTAAAAATAGTTTTAACATTGGGATCTTGTCCAGTCAATATAGATTGCAGGGTTCATCCAACCAACGATTGATGTCCAATCAGGAACCCATTAAGACCCAGTAAAACCTATCCATACATACCACCATATTTGGACTATCAATCGAACTACTTGAAATAGGTCCCTATACCTATTGTGTAGTCTCCACCTCTTAGAGTGGAGTCATTCGTACCCTTGTTCCATCTACCTAGAAGTCGCGATACGAACTTGTATTGCCTTTATATCCCTTGCTCGTGTTTTAAATAACCACAGAAAAGATCACAATCTTAATTTCTCAAATTCTGTTCTATTATGGAATCTTGTTTAGAATTTCGAGAACGGGACTTCTGTATTACACGGATTGCAAGCTCTATAAGAATGAAGGGTTTTTCGATTTAGCAAGTGATTGGACTAGAGTAGCCCACTCTAGCAAATAAGTCAATGGTTCATAGACTTTCTTTATGTCCGCATCATTGGATACTCTCTACTGCTCTTGAAACTTCATAATTATTCTCGATCATTCTCCTTTAATTTCCTGTCTTTTCTATTGCAGAGCGTCGAAGGTCATGTTTATTAGAATTTACCAATAATTCTTAGCTACTTGTATAACTTGTTGCTTGTTAAATTTTGGATTGCTTGATAGATAGAAGAGGATTATAGATGCCATATACAGTAAATATCTATCGGTAGCAATTTTAGCAATTAGATGGAAGGTTATAAGTTTAGGGACATACCTTTGAGGGAGTAGTGGGACCAAAGGTGGGTAGAAGTCCTCGGGATTTTCGTAGTTACAAAATGGCTAGGGAAGGAAATAAACTATTTTCGAGGAATTAAAATTTAAGGAGATTAAGGTAATAGTAGATTTCCTTTTGGATTTAAGAATAGTTATGAATTAGAATTTCTAGGACGAAATTATTTTAAGGTGGGTAGATTTGTAACCCCTCTTCCCAAAATTTTGATAATATAATTTTATTTATTTATTTGAATTAAATGGTGATTTTAAAAATTTTATAATTAATTATTTAGTTAATTATTACGGTAGATGACTTTAGCCATGGTGGAATTTTGGAGTACAAGGTGACTAGAAATTGTGGCACGGATAGTGTAATGGCGTGTCTTGACTAGTGTATTAGCCCTGATAGGGAAGGCCGAGCCACAGTGACGTCCTAACTAGAAAAACTAGGCCAAGTTGCGACTTAACCTTTACCGAAGAGTTATTTATTATTATTTATTATTGAGTTTAGAGAACCCGGTTGTACCGACTAATCCAGAGAGGATCCAAACAAGCCTAAGCCCATGTAGTCATGCGGATGTCCAACGACATTCGTGTTGATGTATTTTGGTATAAACATGTTGTATTCCTTTTAATGATTTAATAAATATTTTCTAAGTATTCGTAATTAGATATTATAAATACCATTATTAGTTGATATTCAATGACATTGGTATAAAAGGTCCTTGTACATTTTGGGATTATTAGATTGTACATAATGGTAACACACCATTATAGATTTATTGAATTTTGTTATTATTATTATTATATATTATTATTATTATGATTATTATTATTATTATTATAATAATTATTATTATTATTTTATTATCAATATTATTGAGGTTATTATTATAATATTATTTTATTGGTTATATTATTTTGTCAAATAAATATTATTGTATATAGTCATATTTATACAAATGGGCCCTACACTAGGAATAGATAACATTGAGGTTTATTTAGATTTTTTGGAGAATATTATATAAGATATACATGAATATATAGATAATAAATGAATATATATATTATATATATATATATAATATATATATAATATATATATAGATAATAATATATGTATAGGTATATCATATATAGAACAAAGGCAACATCAGCATTAATAAATCCCAGCACAGCCTAATACCACCCACCATGGGCCTTCCCAAGCCGAGCATGAGAACCCTTCCATTATTTAAACCGAATACTGATGTATGTATTAACGACCGAGACCGAGAGAGGGAGTTGTTCCTCGACAAATATGAAAACCCTAACCCCGATCCTACCCAGCGCTACCCTCCTTCCCTGGGCGACCCACCCGCGACCGCGTGTGGCCTGGAATCGTCGCGCGAACCTAGGCCGCGCGCGCGGATGCAACAGAGCGCAGCAACAGCAGTATATGCGCGAGCAGGTACCGTCTTCATCATCGTATTTCTTTCTGAATGTTCAACGAAATTCGATTCCGTAAAATCCTATGGAATGCCCATATGACCATCTAGGATCCCCGTTAATTAGTCCTTATTGAACTTATTCGTATTCAACGAGAAATCGACACGAACTTTGCCCAAAAACTGTTCTTGAACAGTTCATAGAACAGTCCCGATACCCTATTTAGAAGATCGACTATTGGCAAACCATTAGGAGTTTTAGAAATCTATTTGAAGGCAGTCCTAGACAACCTATAGGGCTTGGCAACCCAATTTACGAAAGTCGATTTCGACGACTGTACGTCGAGAAATCGATTCCCAATTGGGCGAAAAATCTGTTTTAAAATATTAAAATTTATAAAAAACTCTTCGATACGACGTGCGTCCCGCCAATACGGGCGACGTGGTCATGCACCATAAGCATCAAAAGGTGCGTACGGATATTGCGGACATGTGGGCTTTGACGGAATTCAAATTGGTTGCTTGTGCGCAACGAATTTGATGCGTATCCATCGAAATTCACCGTATCGACCTCCGTGCAAATTTCTCAATTATTTTGTGCACGTTCTTCAGATCGAGACGAAACTGCCAACAGGAACGTATCATTTTTTTGGTCCTGTATGCCAAGTTTGGTCCGATTTTGAGACAGTTGATCGGATCGCCATTTTGCGGTCCCCACGGTCCGATTCAACCGGCAATTTTTGCACGGCCCGCCGGAATCTAACTTTAGACATACGGTTGGGTTCGTATCATCAAAAAAATCCGTAGACATATAGTTTTATGACTTTAGAGACCATTGACTCTGGCACATTTTTCAGTGCAAAGCGGGTCCAACGGCGGATACCGTTTTGACCCAAATTACCGTTTTGTCCCTGTGTCTAGAATTGGACTTAAGGACAGGCAATTCTAGCTAATTTGACTATTCTAAAAACATTGGTAATGTCTATTTCAGCATTCGAAGACTGTTGTATGAGTTTTGACTATTGTGACACACTGAGTGGTCTAGATTATCGGTTTCACCAGCAAAGGACAACAGACGAGTACAGTTTATTGTTTGTTTTCGATATTGAGCTTTACTATACCTCATTGTTAATCAATAGATATGTGATTTCGTCTTTTATGTTTTTTATATTTTGTCATGTCGGGGATGAAGTACCAAGGATGTGTGATTTGACCTTACACAGTGTATACAGTGTAGACCGTGATTTTATCGTGTCAGTATTTCATTATTGCTTTATACAGTATAGACCATGATTTATTATTGCATTATACAGTGTAGACCGTGATTTACTATTGCTCTATATAGTGTAGACAGTGTTTCATTATTGCTTTATACAGTGTAGACCGTGTACATTATACAGTGTACACCGTATACTTTTATACAGTTTGACAGTGTCGTGTAATTGTCCCGAGACCGATCACATATCAAAGGTACTTCAGTCAGTCGGTGAGTATTGTCTTTGTGTTTATTTACTGTTTTCCTTTGTTTAATTTTATTTGTTTCTGTGTTTATTTTTCAAATCATATGTCTAAAGGCTAACATCTGTCGTATAGTCATTTTTAATATTGAAACTGCATTCAGTGAGTTGTACTCGTTTCATTCCTGACTGAAAACTAATATTTTTCAGGTTAGCCGGGGATTCACTTAGCATGAAAAGTTACGAGTGTATGTGCAGACGAAAATCTAGAGACTAGCTAGATAGATGAGTTGTAATCATTTCTATATTCGTACGAGTTTATATTTTCTGCAAATGTAAAACTTGCGAATTGTAAATTAAATTAATTTTGTGAATGCATTATTTGTGATTTTTGAGCATTGTGGCTATACAGCGTTCTACTGCCGACACTGCGGCGTAGGCTGGTTTGGACACGTCTGTATCCGAAAAAAACGGGTGCGGGTCGTGACACTCTCGCTATCTCCCCCTTCTTTCCTTGGACCAACTTCCATCATTGGGCATGAATCTGACCCAACAATCATGCTTGGGACTATCTCCCCCTCACTCCTAACACCTCTTGTGTTAGGTGTGTCACCAAATACGAAGCCTTCACCTGAACCATTGTGGTATTATGGTTCCATCTCTCTGAATGTAACATCCATGCTCATAAAGAGTCTTCGCTCCACTGGACTCCAGCAAGAATATCCCTTCTGAGTCCCTGAGTAGCCAACGAAGATACTTCACTGTTCGACGGTCCAATTCCCCTACTGCAGGTTTATTATCCTTCATAAAGCATACACAATCGAATACTTTTGGGGGAACAATGTACTTATTCTTACCTGTAAGCATCTCAAACGGTCTTCTATCCTAACACCTGAGAGGGCATCCATTTGATAAGGTATGCAGCAGTCAACATGGCATGACCCCATAAGTGTTTCGGAACATTCATAGCAAACATCATCAACCTTGACTCCAACAAGTGTCTGTTCTTCCGTTCTACCATGCTATTTTGTGCTGGTGTATAGGCACATGAAGTCTAATGATGTATCCTATTGGCTGATAAGTACGCCTCAATAGCTTTGTTGGTATATTATGTCCCATTGTCAGACCTCAAAATCTTACTTAGCACCATACTGTGTTGAAATCCGACGATAAAAGTCTTAAAATATGTAAATATATCACTCTTACTCTTCATTAGGTATACCCAGGTAACACGAGTATGGCAACCAATAAAAGTGACAAACCACTTAAAACCATTAACAGCAGTTGTAGGACAAGGTCCCCACACATCAGAATGTATCATATCAAAAGCAATTAAACTTTTATTTCTAGAACTCACATAAGAGCTTCTGGTGTGTTTTCCAAGTTCACAAGCATCACAAACCAACTTTTGCTTATTAGCCTTTTGATACATAGATGGAAACATCTAACTCAGTAGACTAAATGAAGAGTGTCCCATGCGCTAATATTGGAGTAAAAATTCTTCTTCTACGATACTTCGCGGCTCCTCCGGTTGTGCTTCATCCACCAGTGCTGCCAGTGCTGTATCCAGCCCATCCTTGTCCAAGTACCATAGCCCTTTATGCCAAGTGCCAGTCCCCAACTGTCTCCCCGTTTCCTTCTCTAAAAAATAACCTTCAGAATGTCAAAAAAAACAACACAATTAAGTTGAAACAATGACACTTATGGACAATAGATTAATAGAAAAGGAAGGAGCATATACATCAGTAAGACTCATCGAAGGGGTGCATGCAACCATCCCTTTACCCACAATGAGTCTAGCAGTACCATCAACAATTTGAATGCTTTCAGGTGTCATCAAGTGAGTGTAATCTTGGTACTCATTACGAGCACCTATGACATGGCAGGATGCCCCAGATCAATTATCCAATTATACTTCCTAGTTTGTGGGTACATACAAGGGCATGAGCAGGTATACTTGTGCTTGTACTGGCATAGTATGTGATGTTACCCCTGAAGGTGGTTGGAGTCTATGTCCCATTGGTGTTGGCGCGACTGTCGCTTGTTTCAAGCTTCATGTTTCTCTATATTTCTAGCATTTCCCTCTCACTAGGGGTTACATCGGATGACTAATTCTCACTTCTCCTTCTGCCAGGTTTGCCTTGTGCCCTCCAGAATAATGTCCTCTACTACCAACGTATCCTCCTCTGCCACCTCTACGCCCTCCACGATCGCATCCACGATCACTGGACTGGTCTCTCATTGGCTTCGTACAGAATCTGATGAAGTGTCCCGGGTCTCCACAGTTATAGCACCCTTCCCCTCCTAAAGGGTTTGGATTAACAACTGCTAGAGCTGATTTCACTTCCGGAGTGCTAGTGGTGTTGGGTATCAGCTTCAACCTGATTCTTCTTATGCCATAGCAGCAATGGCCTCCTCTAGTGATGGCAATTCGTGTTGTGCGACTATCACATTCTCCTTTGCTCGAATGCTGGGTTGAGCCCTTCAGGAACTTTATCATCCTTTGTCGCAATATATACTCCATGAACTTCTGGTAATGTTTCACAAATACTGGTTCCACTTGCTCATCTTCCACACTAATGGGATCATAGTGGTCGAGATCTGACCAATACTTCTTCAGCACAGCCGCATACTCGAGATGGTGTGATCTTCTTGGACCACCTTATCAAGTTCATCCTGTTAGTTGGAAGACTCTCATAGGGTTGCCCGTCTCTGAGTACATGCCCTTTAGCGTCATCCAAATATCACCGGCTCCCTTCATTGCTTCCATGTTGCTCAACACTTGGTCGGTCAAGGAGGCTGTCAACCATCCAGCTACAACATTGTTGACGATCTCCCACACAAAAAACTCCCGTGAGGAGTGATCTTCAAGTGCCTTGGTTTGGCTATTAACATAGCCCACCAAGCCTCTTGCCTTCAGAGTCTTCATCGCCTGACGCTACCACTTCAAATAGTTGGAAGTACCCTCCAACTTTACTTTCACTTCTCCAACTTTGATTTTGTATGGTGAAGGATCCATATATGTGTGTGCAGGACGGGAACTAGTAGTCAGCCTCCTAGACATGAGATCGTCCACTAAGGCCTTCATCTCTTTAGTCGTCAACTTGCCGTAGATCGTCTCCATCATCTTCGTCTTCTCCTCTTCCATCAACAAGGTAGATTGTGACCGTCCACCATTGGTCACCGTCCTCTCCACATCTACTGTTCCTCCTTCAGTGTAGCGGCATCTCCGAGAGCCGCTCCTCATGTCCCATGCAGGGTTGCGACTGGAGGTCGTATGGCCGGACGATAAGAAGGAGAAGGACTGGTGGGGGGTAGAGGCTGACGTGAAAGAGAGGGTCGCTGGACGGAGAGGGGGGGTAGGGTGGAGCGGCGGTGGGGCCACGGTGCTGGCGTGGGGGGAGTGGGCGGAGGCGGGGCGGTACTGGGGGAGAATAGGTAGGGTGAGGGGGTGGCGGCTAGGGTTTTGTGGAGTAGGGTTAGGGTTTTTGGAGAGGGGTGGCGGCTAGGGTTTGGTGGAGAGAGGTGGTGGCTCTGATACCAAATAGAATTTAGTAGAATATTGACTTATTTATTATTGAGGTGGAGCTACACTTATATAGGAGAGGCTATGTCACGACCCCCCCTGTATAGGGGCACGAGAAGTAGGTACGCCAGCCTATGCCGTAGTGTCGACGGTAGAACGCTGTTCTAGGTCACTATCACAAACTAAATACAATATAATATACTCTCCGAACGGAGGACAAATCACATAAGGTACAACTCAATCACAAATAGAGATAAAAATAGCACGATATGAGATATGAACGACACAACATCACAAATATCCAAAAATAATACAACTCTAAGGTCAATACAATAACATAATAAAATAAGATAAAGCCTAGCTAATCTAGTCTAAGTAGTAGGGATGACGTCCTCAGCTAGAGCTGGATCCTCATGTGGGTCCAACTCACAGGTGTCGTCTAGATAGGCTCCATAATAGGTTGGGTAGAAGTCATCAGTGTCATCTATAATATTTTCAACAAGTCCAGTCAGGACAGGAGCGAATACATAACACTGAAAGAGGATCATATCATGGTAGAATATATATAGCAAGCAGTAGAGTAAACTATAAGAAAACTGTAACATTCACAAGAACTGTGTAAATAGGCAAATCTGAGTATAAAGACAGTTTGTATATGAAATAAGAAATGTAAGTATCTATAAGTGATTTAGAGCATGAGATGGTTATATAAACGATTTGGGACAATACAAAGGTAACTCCATCATACGTGAGTGTACAATGGACATATACAATCATTGTACAATATGGGATTTGATCACATAACAATTTGCTACTCACCCTCCCCAATCAATACACAAGGATCCAATCAAGTTATGTTACCTTCTACAATAGTTTTATCATGTTGCTCATGTGAATCGTGAGAGTACAAGATTACACAATGAGTATACATGAATAGGGGTGTACAATAAATACATATGTTCGTGAAAAGTTCACAATATTTTTGCTGAACACAAGGGGGATAACATCGCAAGAGAAGATCCATATAGTACCAATCCGTGATAACAATCGTGACAGTATCAGATAATTTCATCTAAAGTAAGATATAAGTTCTAACAAGTATGAAATATTAGAGTATGTACTCGCCTGAGATCATGAGTGACTGAAAATAGATATCTGAACTGAGGTAACTGAGTCCTAAATAGAGCACAGGTTATGATGTATCCAAAGATGTAATATTTGAAATTGATAATGCATTCTACATGATTCTAAGTCAATCTAGATCAAAGTCAACTCTAGTCAACAGTAAAGTCAAACTAGGTCAACTCAAGCCAACTGTAGTCAAACTAGTCTAAGTTGGTCAACTCAAGTCTAACTAAAGTCATATAACAATACCATATCTAGATATCATATATATCAATCAAAATACATATATATAGATTTACATACACATAGGTATTATATATAATATATATTTATATATATAATATATATATATATTAATATATATTATATATATATATATATTATATATATATATATATATATGTAACTAGTTTACCTATGCTACATATGTAATATATTCAATATATATATTATATATATATATTAATATATAATATATATATATATATTATATATATATATATATATATATATATATATATATACATATAAGATAGCATATATATATAACTCTATATATGCTACGACATGCATACATATATCTCAGGTTTCAACTTAGTTCCATAGTGTAAATGTGTGTGAGCATATAGAAGGTGAGTGAAATAGAGTGAACATTGAAGACTAAATCATGAGTGAATGAGAAGACAGAGTGATGAGGGGAGGCCGTGTCTCAGTGTTCAGTGAGGGATGTCAGAGAGCGAAGGTGAGAGGTGTGTGTGTTGTGCTCAGTAAAGTGGCAGTGGACAGTAGGAAAAGGGGACAGGGTATCTTAGATTTTAGTTATCATTCAAATTCTCAGGTATACCATCATGACAGTTAACATTATCAATTACTCAGTGTACATGTAATTATCAACTCAAACTCATAAATCAAACTCAGGTTTCATCTAAGCATCAGATTTAAATTATGTTCATAGGTTTAACATATTGGAATCTAAACTCAGGTAATCATATTGCCTCCTACATGTTTCAATGAAACTCAAAACAACAAACCTAATACAAATCCCAAGTTTTCATAATAGTGCATTAAAAAAACAAAATCCCAAAACTGGTTTCATCAAGTTCATCTCAACCCCAGTTCATAGTTAAGATTTAAACCCAATTTCTCAGGTTCAATACAAGTAACTTAGGTTCAGTCCTCTTAATTTAGTTCTCAGTTTCTAACAGTGAACCTAAAGTTTAAAAATAGCAGATATCATTTCAAGTTATCTCAGGTTTAAACCTATGTTTCAATTTGAAACCTGAGTCTCAGTTTTTAGTATCAATGAAAACAAGGTTTCAATATCTCATAAATTCTCAGGTTATATCGAAACCCAAACTCAGGTTCACATCAACTGTTAACATTCAGTAATTCAAATTCACAAACCACCAACATTGATTATATATAAACGGACAATTCATATATCCAAACCAAACCCAATTTTGAAATAACAAAGTTGGTTTGAACTAAAACCCAATTCCCAGTTTTTGAACTCGAACTCAGACTTTTTATCGAGTATCAGAAATTAGTTTTAAAACCCAAACGAAACCCCAATTTGGTTTTGAATCCTAATCAGGGTGTGCAGTGTGTGTTCCGTATGTAGACATGTGTCCACAATGCTGTACACGAAGGTGTCCAAAAGCAAAACGAATATAGTATCAAACAACAGTGAAAGCTGTGTCGTGGAGATGCGAGCTCGAATGGGCTCGACACCGTGCTCGAGACTAGACGTGCTCATACACAGTGGTCGAGGGTGTCTAGGGCTAGACAATAGACCCCTTGAACCGAGTCCAATTCGTGTCAGGACACGACATAAAACGCGTATCAGACGGGTCTGTACTGCGCACACAGTGACTGTGTGAAACCCGTACACGTGCGATTGCGTGTCCGACACGACACCAATCGACACGAAACTTGAGGGGGGCTTGTTAGTGGTTGCCCCATCTCTGTGTCCAGTGCTCGTGTCCATGTGGCATGGACACGAAGAAACTGTGCCGGATAGCAGGACGGTGCCGCGCGTATCGTACTGCGTGTCCGTGTCTATTTTAGACACAAAAAGACAAAAATATGCTCAGTGATACAGAAATATAAATCATACATATAGGGATATCCAAATATGAAATTTGTTTTAAAAAAGGAGAACAAAAAGTTCACATAGGCATTTCATCAAACACTTTAATATACACATCGATACGTGTCCGATATGCATATCAAATGGACACCAATTCCTACCAAACTTGGTCTACAGGTCTATGGTACCTAGATTCATGCATCTATGAAGAGAAATAAAAAATTTAAAGGATTTAGAGCTTATTACCTATTGAGAGTTAGATCTCAAAGAAAAGCCTAGTATCGATGCTTTTCTCAACTTTCTATGGTCCCAATGCCTTCAAATCCTTGCTAACTAATCTCCAATGGTTTCTCTACTGTAGGGGAGGGTGATGCAATTGATTTGGCTCAATTGGAGTTGATTTGAGCAAAAGGGGTGAATTTGGGGAAGAACACTAATTAGGATTTTGAGAGGCTATGAAAAGAGGCAAGGTGTGATGAAGAGATGTTTTATATAGAGGTGGGGATCCTTTGATGGCAGCATAGGGTTCATTCTAGGGTTAGGGTTAAGTTTCATGAAGTTTAGAGGCCTCTAGCTAGTTTAATTCTAGGCCTTAAGCTACGGGTCCAAGCTAAATATCTACCTTAACAAATATCCTACTTTAAACTAATATCTAGATATTACTAACCTTTCATGATGGAAGCTTCTATCTAATATCTAGGCCCATGACTAATATCTAGGTTAGGGCAAC
The DNA here is from genome assembly GCA_029216955.1 of Iris pallida. Taxonomy (NCBI): domain Eukaryota; kingdom Viridiplantae; phylum Streptophyta; class Magnoliopsida; order Asparagales; family Iridaceae; genus Iris; species Iris pallida. Next base: position 18,763,146 of record JANAVB010009999.1, on the reverse strand, counting down.
TTCTAGGTTAAGGCTTAACAAATAGATTAGCACATAATTAATTTCAAAATTCATTTTTATTAAAAGTCAAAAATAACCAAAATATCCTAGGCTAAAAGTGGTAATTTGTAATTCTAATCACATGACTAGGCTCCCATGGTCATGGTTAGTCTCTAGACTTAGCAGTTCTAGGGTTGCACTAGTCAAACATCAAATCACATTCAACAATTTAAATAGTATTAAATTAATTAAATTTCACCAAAAATCACTATCATGAATTAAATTCTATTATTTAATAATCAATTTTACAAAAGTTCAAAATTACCCTAAGTTTAGAAAGGGGTGTTACAGGCTAACCCCTCTCCCTATTATTCTACTCGATGTGGGACTAAATGCCCATTAATACTCTCAACAATCCTACGATGACCTATATTCCTCATCTTGACATTTGATTGATTTTGAATAATATTGATTTTGAATAATAAATACTCTCTCTCAACCTACACCAACACTCGAGTTTTGGTGCAAGTGACATGGACTTTAACTTGGTATCAGAGCAACCTAGCAACCCATGTTTGAATTATGTGGATTGAAAAAAAAATATCGCTGCATGCCAAAAATAGGCCTTCGACCTGCAGGTATGTTGTATAATATAAATACTCTTAGCCCTCACCGACACTAAGTTTTGTTGTCACTAACGAGGACTTCTAATATATTTTATCGTATTTTACTATTGTCGTTTGATTGATATTTCATCTTGTAGGATCTGGATAATCCTATTTCTCACTTTGGTATTTTTGCTGAGAAGCCACCTCATTTAGGGTTGTGGGATATAAAATACTGTTTTAAGAGGTGGTGAACTGTTAATTGTGGAAGTCATCTGAATTGGCAACTTAACTATCACAATAGGAGAGGAATCAAGAGAACAACTTAAAAACCTATTTCATGCAATAATTTTTTAATAAAATTGATTCACATGTGGTATGGCGGCACGATATTTCAGCTTCTCCACTGTATTGATCCACGAGGAGTGTTTCTTATGTTTCCTAATTTTCTCCAAAAATATACAGCTCTTTAGTAGCAAGAGAGAAAACCAAGGTTCTAAAAAGCGACTAATACTGATACTATAAACGAATCTGGGGTTTTGAGCATACCCAATCCAGAAACAAGCTGAATTTATCAGGATCAGACGATAGAGCTCATCATTGACCATTTGTTTGTGGTTGCAATAGGGTATTGGTGGAACCTGAGCCCATTTTTTGTGACTCAGGTCTAACCTTAACCTGTTGAGGAATTGCATGTAAACAATTAATGGGAATCATGTTTTCACAAATCATAAATCAGAGACGTAAAACTGTACCTCTTTCCATTTCGTAACTTTATGCGAGAAATTTGATCTCTAGAAATCATTTCTCTTTCACCACTCCTTAATTTATAAAAGAAAATTATGGATTTGATAATCCCTTTGGAACAACAAGACACTATTTATACACAATCCTCTTTGAAACAACAGACACTATTATACACATCTAATGATGTGTCTTTTCATTTCAATGGTTCATTGTGTTCATTCAAAGGATTGCAACTCTTCCCAAAAGGTTCTAGACAACAAATGGGTGTGTCTATTGGTTGAGGTGTGAGAGAGGACTTTTTTCTATTCCAATAAATGTATTTTCCTATAAAGAAAATATAATTAATTAACAATTATATCAATTGTATACATTCTCCCACTTGGCCAATATGATAAGATAATTGATAGGACCTTAAGTTTAAATCTTGATATGGTTAATTTTTAAATACCATAATCAGGGCCGGTCCTGAGACTAAGAGGGCCCTGTTCAGAAAACTGAATATAAGACCCTATTTTATATTAAAAAAATCGATGGTATATATTATAATGCCAAGTTTAATTTAATTCTTCCTAAAAATGACCAACGTGTATAAGTAAAAAGTAACATGAAAATATCGTAACTTCCATGTACTGAGAAGAATTGTATTGATCGAACGATTTAATATCGAAATATTTGAAAAATACTACTCAAATCTAGAAAATCTACATAAATTCATTTGCAGAAGAGCTTATTTGCAAAGAGAAGACGAAACATGTTAATCAAAATGTTCAATATACATACTAGCAAGAATTTTTGATTTGAATGCTTTTGATTTGAATCATCTTTTATTTTTCAAAACTCCTGTTTTACTTGTTATGATTATGTTCAAAAGATATCAAGTTATTGTTTTCAAGTTCCAACCTTATATTATTTTCACAAAGGCTACATATTATGGCATGTAAATGTTTTTTTATCAAAATAAATTCAATAATACACATCGAAAAAAAATTAAAACCATATTTATCCCAAAAAACTTGTGCTTTACTTGCTAATTAAAATTTTGTTTAACAATATATCAAATTATTTCTTGAAACATGTCTTTTTTTTCTAGTAGAAGCTAGAGGTTTTTGGATATAAAATCTATTTCCAATAATATATATATATATATATATATATATATTAATATAATATATATAGGGATTGAACCTTGTACTCCCACATGCAAAACAAATACTTTGCCACTTGAGCTACATCACTACAATGTCATAATTGGCTGTATTATAAAATTATTACAAGAAAAAACTTCCAAAATTAAGGACCCTATATAATAGAGGGTCCTATTCGGTCGCTCCAAAAGAACATGCTCAGGGCTGACCCTGACCATAGTAACAGATTTACTAAGGTGAGTTATGGCGGTTGAAAGTCGATTAAGAGATATACTTTCCTTCCATATACTACATACTTAGAACATTATCAATATGATCTATAAGTTAAAAGTTTAACATTCTAGTCCAACATTAGAGTATTAAATAAGACATTCCTGATCAACATTTATCCAAACCATTTCGTGTACAATATTCGAAAAACCAGGAAATAATTCAAAATATATAATGAGATCTCAAATCACATAGAACATATTACATAAGGATTACAATAATGGCTTGTACTTGTCACGACCCGCACCCAGTAAAAGGGCACGAGAAGTAACGAACGCCCAGCCTACGCCACAGTGTCGGCGGTAGAACGATGTCCCGAGTCACAATATCTAACACAGTCTAGAATAAGCTCCGAATGGAGAGTAATAATAAGTAACTCAATCACAATACTAAAATGGAATAGAAGAAAGAATCTCAAGAGAGTCACAGATAAAAAGTCTAGGTGTAAACCACCAGAATAAATCTCAAGTACAAAAGTACAACTCATAAAGCCTCAAGCAGAAAGACAATAAATACTAAGTCCCAGCTAGACTATAGGCAAGTCCTCAGCGACTGGGATCCTCCTGAGGGTCCACGTCGCCAGTGTCATCTAAGCCAATGCCATAATAGGTAGGACAGTACTCCTCATCAATACCTATAAAATTTTCAACATGCCCAGTCAGGACGAAACGAGCACATATCTCTCACACAGTTCATAGCAGAAATGGACATATAAAGCAAGCTATAGAAAACTATACATGAATCGCTGTAAAGGAAATCAACAAAAGAGAGAGACTATAAAATGAGATATAATATGACAATAGAATATAACCTTATACGTGAATCAGAGCATGAATTGGTTATGTAAATGGTCTGGGTTGTACATGGATACAGCTATGGAGTGCACATGGATACATACTGGGATAATGATCACATAACCAACTACACTCTCCTGCCCCCAATCAATACAAGGATCAATACATGTTATGTTATTGCACATGGATAACAACTACTGTATACATAGAGCTCATATGGTCATGAGTGTACATGAATAACATATGAGTGCACATGGATAAATATGAATACATGGAGTACATGATGGCCATGATAAAGTACATGAACATGACATACTCGATGTATCCGAGAGGATAACATCGCATGAAAAGATCCGAGGGTACTAATCCGTGTGAACATCGTGTCAGCATCAAGTATACTAGTCTATAACAAGAGAACATATCCAAAGAAGTATAAAAAGATCAGAGAATGTACTCGTCTGGTAAATCGAACTGCTGATGATGAGGTATAACTAAACTGGGGCAATGTAAACCTATTTAAAATACACACATATCACAACCAAGTCCACAATATCAAGAGAAATAGCTACAATGCAAGACTACATGCTTCTAGGTCCATTTTGGTCAAAGTCAACCTCGGTCAACTCTAGTCAAACCTGGTCAACGCTGGTCAACTTGGTCAAACCTGGGTCAACTGGTCTGTCTACTAATTTCTAGGTCATACACAAAATTCTAGGTCATTTGGAGTTCGTTTGAGTTGAATTGGATCAAGTTTGACCCAAAGTTGACTTTTGTCAATTTGGTCAACTTGTCGGCCAATTCGACTAAAATCAGCTCGAAATGATAAACCAAATCTGTTCTAGGGCTCCTATAGTCATATACACAACTACAATCTAATCTAAGAGAATTAAAAGCAATTATATATATACTAGTCATAACCCGTGCCCATAGGGCATGGTTCTTTAATGTATTCCCCCTCAAAATCTTGGACCCCCAATTTTAAACGAACAATAATAATTTTGAGGCCCCCATCAAAATATTAAATCCCAACCACTACTGGATGTGAATTTTCTTTGGATTTCCCATAAAACTCCACTCTCAATAATGCTCATCCACAACCATTATGAGGCCCCCATCAAAATTAAATCCCAACCATCAAAATATTAAATCTCCATCTTTGGATTCCCCATAAAACTCCACTCCCAATAATGCTCTTCCCCATAAAACCCCACTCCCAATAATGCTCTTCCCCATAAAACCCCACAACCGTTGATTCACCAAGATTAAATCCCAACCACTCTTTATCTTGGCACAGTCAGCCCTAGGATTCAAAAACCTTTGTGTTTTGTATAATAGATATATATATATATACATATAGGTATATACACACATGTGTATATACAAACAAACAAAACCCAAATCTAACAAAAGTGTGTGCGTGTGTATGTACTGGTGCTTACTGAAAATAGGGTAAAATCTGAGATTAATAACATTCAAACATAATCATGGTATTACCCAAATTACTATATTAATATACATCTATAAGGTAAGAAACTATATATATATATATATATATAATATATATATATATATATATATATATATATATAATATATACATATATATATATTTTATTTTTTTATTTTTTTATATACATCTATATAAGAAACTACTTACCTTATATATATATTTATAAGGTAAGAACTACACTATATATATATATATATATATAATAATATATATATATATATATATATATATATATATATATACAAAAGCTCAAATGGAAAGATACGCAATGATGCGAGATACTTAAAAAGTCTAAAATCTGGAATAACTCCCCCTCGACCCATTCTCCGTGTATATGTGTTAGGAATGGTTTCAACAGGGTTATATATATATTATATATATATATATTATATATATATATAATATATATATATATATATATAGTTAATATATGCATAAAGCTATATATAGAAAGCACATATACTCATAATTGATGGAAAATTGTGAAACAAAGCCAAAAGTTGGTTCTCACATATTTGAAATATATATAAGTCCTGTAACTCAGAATTTAGAAGCTAAAATGTTGGAAATCAAAATATCACATATCAACTAAAAAATCGAAATTAAAGAAAACGATCCAATTTCACCCAACGACCCAAAATCCAAAATACACCAAATGAACCCACCAAAACTTGGCATACACATTGGCCTCGACCCACGTGATACATTTGTATACTCTCGGGTTTCGAAATGTGTCCGTGTCATGTCCACAGAACGCGTATCGGAATTTCTCGATACCGCATGGTACGTGTGCGTTCTCGCTCGTTTGAGCGCCGCACACGCAACGAAATGCCACGTGCTTGTGCACATAGCTGGGGGGTCTGGGGTAGGTCTAGGACACGAGGACATGGCGACACGCTGCCCGAAACAGTGCAAGCAGACCCACGCACTCGTGGGCCTGCTGCACGCGCGCGCCCTCGTGCGCGTGGTGCTTGCCTCGCTGCTCCCTCGTCGGGCCACGCCGTGACTTGGGATTCGTCCTACGGGTCGTCTAGGTCTAGGTCAACATGTTCAGGGTCCTGGAATGGGTCTTCGCTGCGTCGTGTACGCACACGAAGTCCGTTACCGCGAACAAAAATGAAGGTCTGAATGCACAGTGGCTGAGCGTGCACGCACGATATCTCCGCGCTCGCTCAATGAACAGTCGTGAAATTTTACAAGCATGAGGGCAGAGGTTGCCCCCACGTGCTCACAAATTTTCACGCAAAAATACGCTCTGTGCATTGCGCAAACACACGCGGACAGCAGGGCACGCACGGCCTCGTGCACGGGATCCGTGCACGTGCGTCCGTTGCCCGAAACACGGCTGAAACGATGTCAAACCCAAAACCGTCTTCAAAAGTTTATCAAAATCATATTATCTAAACATCCATGAAGACAGAAATAAAAAACAACAACTTTCTATCCTAAGCGGCATTTCGTCGAACACGTGCCGTAAGGGACCGACACGGGCTCGATACCTCCATCAAACGGAGTCGAAATCCTACCAAATTTCGTGGGCAAGGCTAGGGTACCTATATGAATGCAAAAATGAAGAAAAAAACCAGATTTGCAATGGTAGATTAGGATTTTACCTATTGAGTGTCAAAACTCAATGATCGGCTCCTCGGTTGTCGTGTCGGCCGATTTCCCTCCAGCAAAACCCTCGTCTCCACTCCAGAAATGCTCCAGCAGATCCTCCTCTCCTCGATGAGCGCAACGGAGTTCGTTTGGGAAAAAACGGACTCCGGATGAAGGAAAAAGGTATTTTGGAGAGATGGATCTTAGGGTTTCTTCGTAGAGGCTCACAATTTTCACAAATGATGAAAAGAGGAGGGGGTGCTACTGTGTTGGCTGGCCAAGGGTGTCTAGGGGTTAGAGTTTCTCTTGGGCCATCTCCTACACAATTAAAAATGGGCCCAAGTCAAAAAGCTCAAAGGCCTACATGCAAAAGGCTAAATAATTAAATAAAAGCCTTAAAAATAATCTAATGTACAAAATAAATTCTAAAAATGAAAATAAAAATTCTAATGCATGGTTAGGCCCCTATACAAGTCCACTAGGGTTAAACCAGTTGCTAGCACAAACAAGAGTCAACATATTCAGGAGATCACATAAAGGTCAAAAATGGCTGAAAAGACTAAAATACCCTTCTATGAAAAAGTGGATGTTACAGTACTACACATAAGACCCATTCTTTAACATGTTCATAAAGGTTTTCGATTGAGTCCTTTAGTAAGTGGATCCGCTATCATGAGTTTTGTATTCAAATTTTCTATAGACACTCGTTGTTTCTGAACTTCTTCTTTAACCGATAAATGTTTCAAGTCCATGTGCTTGGCACCCTTAGAATATTTATCATTTTAGAAAAGAATACTGTTTGTATTATCACAATAAATTTTCAGCGGCTTGGTAGTAATGTCGACAACTCCAAGTCATGAAATAAATTTGCGCAGCCATGGAGCTTGAGTTGTAGCTTCAAAGCATGCTACAAATTTTGCTTCCATGGTAGACGAAGCTATGATGCTCTGCTTCGTATTCTTCCATAAAATTGCTCCTCCAGCCAATAGGAACAAATAACAAAAGTTAATTTTCTGGTATCAATGCATCTAGAAAAATTGAATCTAAGTAACCGATGACTTCAAGGTGGTCAGATCTTCTATATGTGAGCATGTAGTCCTTTGTCCCTTATAGATACCTTTGAACTTTCTTTACAACTTTTCAATGTTCAATTCTAGGATTTCTTTGGTATCTGCCTAGCATACCAACTGTAAAGCTAATATCTGGTGTTGTACAAGTTTGAGCAAACATAAGACTACCAAGTAAAGATGCATAAGAAAATTTCTCCATTTTTTTGGTGCTCAAATTCATTTTTAGGACACTGTATAAGGCTAAATTTATCCCCCTTCTGAATTGGCATTACACCAGTTTTACAATTACACATTCCATATCTTTGAAGAACTCTATTGATGTATTTTTTTGGGAAAGGTCCAACAATCCTTGTGATTGATTTTAAAATATTTCTATTCCTATCACATAAGATGCCTCACCCATATCTTTCATTTCAAAGTTCTTAGAAAGATATTTCTTGGTTTGTGCAACAAACCATGACACTACTTGTCAATAATATATCATCAACATTCAAACCAAAAATATGAATTTACTTCCACTGATCTTCAGATATATACTCCGGTCGATATTTTCTTTAAAACCAAAAGATGTGATGATATCGTTAAACTTAAGATACCATTGTCGTAAAGCTTGCTTAAGCCCATAAATTGATTTATTTAGTTTACAAACCATATGCTCCTTGCCCTCACCCAGAAAACCTTCTTTTTGTTCCATATAAACTTCCTCTTCTAAGTTTTCATTTACAAATATTGTTTTCACATCCATTTGGTGTAACTCTAGATCATAATGAGCTACCAATGCCATGACGAATCTAAGGGAATCCTTCTTTGAAACAGGAAAGAAGGTATCTTTGTAATCAATACCATCCTTTTGAGTGTAACCTTTGGCTATTAATCTAGTTTTATGTTGTTCAATATTGCCATTTGAGTCACGTTTGGTCTTAAAGACCCATTTGCAACCAATTCTTTTCAATTTTTAGGCAATTATACAAAATCCCAGACTTTATTATGTGCCATTGATTCCAACTCTTCTTTTATGGCATTAATCCATTTATTAGAATTGCACATTCTATAGCTTGTGAAAATGTTATTGGATCCTTTTCAATTACTATATCATAATCTAATTCGTGTAGGTAAATCACAAAGTCATCGAGATGGCTGATTTTCTTTGTCTTTGAGACCTAATTCCATCTTTTGTGGTTGTGCTACTTCAGCTTCATGTTGACAACTTGTTCATTATTAACAATAACCTCTTCATGATTTATTTCAACCTCATTATGGTCATTATTAATATTATTTTGTGGTGCAATATCATTAATGTGTTGTCCTTGGTAATTATTTAGTACAAAATTCATAGGAACAATAACTTTTTGAGAAGTTGAAGGCAAATGTACAATTGGTACTTGTACCCTAACTTCTTTAAGAACCACTTTTCGAGGTTCATTGCTCCCACTAGTTTTGCTACTCTCTAGGAATCATGCATTGCCGGATTCTACAATTCTCGTACTATGGTTGGGACAATAAAATCTATACCCTTTTATTTTTTTGAATAATCTATAAAGTTACCACTAATCGTTCTAAAATCAATTTCTTTTCATGTGGATTATATATTCTTATATCTGTTGCACACCTGCAAACATACAAGTTTTAAACTGGGCTTTCTTCCAGCCCACAGTTTAAAAGGTGTCTTTGGAACTGCCTTAGTAGGAACTCGGTTTAGAATGTAGACAGCAGTTTTGTTGAATATTTATGATGGTTTTATTGATAGTCTCATGGCTATATATAGCCTTACAATCCTCCTAAATACATTAAATCCTATGTGGAATATTCTGGGGCATATTCTGACATACCAAATATACCAACATGATATTCCAATATACTTATTCTAATATACCAACACTCCCCCTTAAGATAGACGAAAGATATTCACTAAGACCATCTTGTCACATCCTCTAATCATGCACACAGAGCTAAGTCCCTTGGTCAGTCTGTCTGCTACCTAATCCTTGGTTGGAACATGGCCTAGCTCCAGTAGTCCACTATCCAACTTCTCCTTGATGAAGAACCTATCGATCTTGATGTGTTTGGTCTTGTCATGCTGTAAGGGATTATTGGCGATACTAATAGCTGACTGATTGTCACATCACAGCTTCATCTTGGCTCCTTGATCTAGCTTTAGCTCCACCAGCATATTTTTCAACCATAACAGCTCTGCAACTCCCAAGACCATAGCTATGTACTCTGCTTCAGCTGTCGATCTGGCCAACTGACTGCTTCTTACTCCTCCAAGAGACCAAGTTGCCTCCTACAAATATATATTATTCGAGGTAGATCTTTTGTCATCAGCACAGCTAGCCCAGTCAGAAATACATTAGCCCTCGATGCTCACGTGATTATTCTTTCTAAATATCAATCTTTCCCGGGGGCACCCTTCAAGTATCTCAGAATTGGTACACTCCATCCATATGACCCTTCTATCGGTCATGCATGTAGCGGCTCACCACAATTACTGCAAAGTAGATATCAGGACGGGTGTGACTCAAATAGATCAACTTGTCCACCAATCTCTGGTATCTATCCCGGTCAACTAGGTCTCCAGCCTCATCATCCAGCTTGAACCTCTGATCTATCGCCATCGCTGCAGGTTTGCATTCCAACATCCCTGTCTCTGTAAGAAGGTATAGTGCATACTTCCTCTGAGAAAGAACAATTCCTTCTGCTTTTCGAGCAATCTCAATCCCAAAGAAGTACCGAAGAAGGCCAAGGTCCTTCACCTCGAATTCCTTGCCAAGTTTTCCCTTGAGTCGGGCGATCTTCTGCTCATCATCTACAGTGATAATCATATCGTCCATATATACCGCAAGCATGGTGATATGGCCCCCACTCCAACGGAAGAACAAAATATGATCTGCATTGATCTCGATATCCTATCCTATCATCGCCCTCCTAAATCTGTCAAATCACGCTCGAAGAGACTGCTTCACTCCATAGAGGGACTTATTCAACCTACAGACCTTGCCTACTTTTTGATTGGTGCCGAATCTAGTGGTATCTCTATGTACACTTCCTCCACTAGATCTCCATGAAAAAATACATTCTTTATATCTAGTTGGTGTAGCTTCCATCCACCATTTTCTGCCAGAGAAATTCGGGTCCTGACAATGCTCATCTTGCCACTGGTGCAAAGGTCTCGTTATAGTCAATGTCGTACGTTTGGCTTTTTCCTTTTGCCACCAGTCGAAGTACATAGAACCCGCGTATGTATACATAAGCTGTAAAATTTAGAAAGCCATGAAATTAATCTCATCCATAAATAAATATATCATAAAATCAACTTATAATTATCATTGGTACAAAAACGTTGGACGGAGACAAATTCACTACCAACTAAAGGGAGAGAGAGAAATATAGCAACGATGGAAGAGTCGAGCAAAGCGAAAAGACGATCCAAAATCTAGTATCGCGAAGGTAGAATGTAAGCTATGGCCTTGGCTAGTGCACCTGCAAAAATATAAAACACACATGGAGAAATCACCAGGTCCTCGGGGGACGTAACAAGATACAGGAAGAACATGCCATTATAACTGCAATTATAAACACTATAAGACTATAATACAACTGGGTCCCTAACTGTCTAAGTGATATGCACTTTGAGGACAATGTTCTTCTCAGGGGCTGTTGGATCAGCAGAGTAAATAAAGAGTGGCAGTAAGTAGCGCTCATCCGAGTCACTATCGGCCATGGGCAGTATGTAGCACTCATCTAAGTTGCTATCGGCCCTGGGGCAGTAAGTAGCGCTCATCCGAGTCGCTGTCAGCCCAAAATGTGTGTAAAAATAAATGTAGCCCCTACGCTAATAGCTGTCCTCTCCCTCCAATGTACTATACATGCGTCGTAACTACGACACACCAACACATGTCGCTTCCACAATACTGTTTTATACCTAATAACTGTCAAGTCTTCTAACATGCATCTATTGACAGTTATTTCCAACGCATGCGCACGGGGATCAACCAACACGCAAGTGACCTCTATAATTACTCACAACTCACACAACTCGTGTACAATCGTGACAAGTTAATGAGACACACTAAATTGACGGTAGTCCTTTAACTCTAGGTCCACATGCATAAAGAAAATAATTAACTGAAAATAAAACTGCAGTAATATATAATAATGAATATTAAAATAAACTAAATATAAGCAGTAAATATGGCAAGGTATCTTGCCTGATGTGATGCCTGGTGTATATGCGGTGTTCTGACATGTTCCAATAGTCCAGTAGCCATGGTCGTTGCACATAGGTCCATATTCGTAAAGAAATAGGAACGTGGGATCAGTCGGAATCAATGGTGATAATCGAGGAGATATAGTAATTTTAGAGAAATATGTATAATCACGTAAATATATATAAAAGAAATCCTTGTACTAAAACTCCAAGTTTGTAAAAATAGAATGTCTAGGTAGAAAAATAATTTAGATATATATATTTGAAATTACACAAAAGTTATTTTTAGAAGCTAACCTTAATTTATAAAATACTTTTAGCTCAAAAATATACAATTATATACTTAAATCTTCTAAGCCAAGTAAAAATATAAGCTCAATATCATATAATACAATTTGAAAATAAGTATATATTTATTTATCATATAGAGTTACCAAATCAATGATATTAAAAAAAAATACACATATATATGTAAACTTTTAATACAAGTGATAAATATTTAAAAACAAATTTATAAGATAATTAATTAGTAACCAGTATTAGTAATATATATATATATAATATATATATATATATATATATATATATATATAATATATATATATATTATATATATTTACAGTTATATATATATAGATATAATATATATATATATATATATATATATATATATATATATATATATATATATATATATATATATATATATATACTGTAAATATATATATATATATATATATATATATATATATATATATATATATATATATATATATATATATTTTTACAGTAAAAAAAAAAAAAAAAAAAAAAAAAAAAAAAAAAAAAAAAAAAAAAAAAATATATATTTTTACAGTATATATATATATATATATATATATATATATATATATATATATATATATATATACTGTTTTCTTCTAAAAGTCCTCAGCTATAATATCTAGGAAATAATAATAATAATAGCATTATTTATAGCTAAAAAAATAGCCATATAATATTAATAATAATGATTATAATAATAATAATAATAATAAAAATATAATAATTGTTGCAGCTTACTCCTCTGGAAATTTAGCTTCTTGAATAAAGAGCCTCTTTTCTTTGTAAAGAGAGAGTCAGTCTCCTTCCGTAAAGTGAGGGAAAAAGAGGGTAAGGAAGCTTATACAAAACATCAGCACAAAAATACCAAGGAAGACTTTAAGAAAGAAAGGTGAGAGAGAGATAGAGAGAGTAAATAAAACAACCAAACCTAAAGACAACACAACAATTAGCAATCAATGCTCCAACGCAAGTGCTCTTCTTCTCTCTCACGAGAGAGAAAAGAGGGGCCATCAATCCAATGGTAGCAAAGAAGGGTCGGAATGAGAAATTTCTATGGAGAAGGTAAGAGGGGTCTTACCAGAGGGGTTCGGCCCAGGCACGTCGGCGACCGCGGGCTGGGCGCTCAGCGGACGCGGTGGGTTCAGTGGAGGCGGCGTGACCGGGATACTCGCACGCGGCTATCAGCGCGCATGGAAGGGCGTGCACGTGCGAGTACGCTCACAGCTGGCACGGGTCTTCCACCGAAGCGAGGCCGTCGGGGTGCCGTCGCCGGTCTGGAAGGTGATGATCGGGTACTGCTTCGCATGCGCAGGCGGATAAAGTCGCCGGCGACTGCCAGCGTGCGGAGGGGTCTCGTCGCTCGTTTCGGGGTCGGGCGGGGCGACAAGGGTGCGGCGTCAAACGGACTTCTCCGGTGCGACGACTGCAAGGAGGCCAGGTGTGTGTTTGGATCGGGCTTCCCTTTGTTTTTTTGGCATTTTGTGGCTTTTTGGGGGTGGTGATGATGACGGAGATGGTGATGTTCTGTGAGTGTGGCGTGTGGCCATTACCGGGGAGGCGTTGAGCCAAGGCGAGGGAACAGGGGCAAAAACTAATGTAAATGTACACTACCAAAATTCATCGCTTTAGCGACGGTCGTATCCGTCGCCCGGCCATCGGTAAATGGTAATACCGACGGATGGCCGACGGATTTTGATCAAAAACATCCGTCGGGAAAAGCCTCGTCGCTAAAAAAAATCCATCGCCAAGTTGTCGCCCAGCGACGATTTCGCGACGGATTTCCGTCAACCATACTCGTACATCTCACGACGAATGGCCGACGAATTTCCGTCAAAGCACGTATCAGAAAGTTAATGATAAATCGCCTTAGCGATGGCCGTATCCGTCGCTAAAATGGTCGGTAATTGTGTATCAGAGAGTGTCTGATATGCAATCTCCGTCGCTAACTCGTCGCTTGTAGTCGTTGCTGTTCGACGGCCTAGCGACGGAATAGTGGCTGTATATCCGTCGACCCGGTTCTGTGAATCTTTCATATTTCCAGAACCGTGGCGTCGGATATTCTGCCACTACTCCGTCAGGATTAGTCGCTACTCCGTCGCCGACCAGTCGCTGATTTGGTGACGGATTATCCGTCGCCAAACTTTTACCGACTACTAGCGACGGCCTACCGACGGAATATCCGTCGATCCGTTTCTATGTTTTTTTATATTTCCAGAACCTTGCCGACGGATCGTCCGTCGGTGAGTAGTCACCATCCGTCGCTAACTTGGAATAGTCCCAGTTAGCGATGGATATTCCGTCGGTTGGTAGTCACGGGTCCGTCGCTATCTGAAATTTTTTTGAATTTTTTTTGCATAAAACAGAGCATTCCATGTTCATACAACATCCACCAACATAAATAACACAAATTATCCAAACATTCAACATTATTCAAATATTCAAACATTCAACATCCCAAACATCCACCAACATAAATAAAACAGATCATTCCCAAACATCCACCAACACAAACCATCATAAATAATACACCAATCATTTAAAACAGTCAATATTATCCAATATTTCAAATTGTCCATACAAATGTTCAATATTTAAACAGTTTTCAAAATATTCGAATACAAACATCAAGGAGGAGGAGGAGTTGGATCATCCGATGGTGCTGGTACTCCCTGCTGCGCTCGACGCATATACACTTCCACCAGGTGTGGCGACAATCCCTCTAAGATATGGTCTGGAAGTTGGCATAGCTGCTCTGGCGACATCATGTCGAGAAGGGCCGTCACAGCAGAAGGCGATACGATAGGGGCAGTAGGGTCAAAAGAGAGACACCCGGCGAAAGAAGGACCGGCAGCACCAGTAGACGGACCGGTAGCAGACGGATCGGAAGCAGTAGAAGGATGCAAAAAGTATGTGGACAACTACGTCCGTAAGTCCGACACCGCCTCGTTCAGATGCGGGAGCTGGGACCTTACATCATCGTCTGCCGGGACCGCGGAAGGAGGCGGGAGAGGTGGAAATCTTGGAATCTCCGCGTGCAACGGCGCCAGGGAGCCGACTCCGTACATGCGCCCTTTCTTAAAGCCGCCGACGGTATCTACGAACGTGTCGTCGTAGCGAGCGGTCGTAGAAGAGGGCGTCCCGACGGGCGTTGTTTCGTCGACATCCTCTACAGCAGATGGCTGAACTCGACTAAGGGCCTCACGATACGCAGCCTATCAAATGAATGTGTTTATACTATAAGTTTACCTAAGTTATAATCTAAATCCTATGCTTCCCTAAGTTATAGTCTGAATCCTAAGTTTACCTAAGTTATAGTCTGAATCCTAAGTTTACCTAAGTTATAGTTTGAATACTTATAATTCTAACATAAGTCTCATAAACGTAAGTAATTACATCCGTCTCCTTGGCCCTCTCGTCGACGAATCTCCCGTCCTTCCGCCTCCGGTGGGTATGCTAGAATACATTGTGCATGGTGACCGAGTCAGCATCTTCCCTCCTTCAACGCCCGTTGGGTCTGCATACGAAATATTCATAGAATTTAATTAATTAAGTATATTAATAGTACCGAATTAGATAGTGGAATGAATTTGCGGTATCTTACCAAATTCTGCAAGCTTTGCTGCGTTGCTGCGTTAGGCTTTGATCCCCCCGTATGTAGTCCCGCGGCTCGTCGGTCCGCTTTCACTTTTTTCGATTTCTGCTTGAAAGTAGGAGCATCCATCTTCTCCAAGTACTGCTCATAGTAGTCCTGTCGGATCCACTCCTTCGAATGTGTCGTTCGAAGGTCATAAACCGCATCCTGGATCTTCTTTTCGACTGCGCTTCTATAGGTCCTGCAAATTGCCTCCTCGTGATGGAGGGGCTACCAGAAAGTCCTCTGACATACAAATTCAATTATCATGATATTAAAAAAATAGTTGATTAAAGAGTAATTAATAATTATTCACAGGATATATATATACCCTCATCTCGTCGAGCTAGCGGTACTGTAAGTCTAGGGGCACCTCAGAAAAATTGAGGTAGGGGCCATGGTAGTTCAACCATGTGTTGCACCGTCAACTTAGTTGAACAAATATTCCTGAAGAATATAGATAGCTCGGCCAACGGAACCCATACAGAAGAAGACAACAACTCTCTCAAAGCAATAGGCAGTAATCTTTCTATAAATACATGGCAATCGTGACTCTTCATTCCCGTTAGCATGCGTTCATTGAGATCAACGCATCTAGACAAATTCGACACATAGCCATAGAAAAATCTTAAAGTAGATATCCACTTGCAGATTATTAATCTATCTTCCTTGCTCAATGTGTATTGTACTACCGGCTTAGTTATTTGTCCACCATCTCTCCTTTGTATCAAGTTCAGATAAGGATTCTTGCATATCTCGGTAATGTCTTGTCTTACTTTTGGATTGTCCTTCGTCTTTCCTATAATATCCATGATAGTATTAAAGACATTATCGAACACATTCTTTTCGATATGCATGACATCAAGATTATGCCTTATAAGATTATCTTTCCAATAAGACAAGTCCCAGAAGATACTCCGTATGGTCCAGTTATGGCTTTGTCTGAACCCCTCGACACGATTGTTCGATGGATCTTCAATTACGGAGGGCAAAACCTTTACATCTTCCCAAGTATCATATCCCGACAATCTGGGTGGCGGATGAGAAAATTCTTGTTTTCCAGCTCTGAACGCGTCCTTATTCTTTCTCCAAGGATGACTCGCGGGCAGAAATTGATGGTGACAGTAAAAGAAAGAAGTTTTTCCTCCATGCTTAAGGCGGAACGCCTTACTATTTTCTATGCATATCGGACAAGACATAGTACCGTGAGTACCCATCACGACAGCATACCGTATGCTGAAAAATCATTTATTGTCCACATCAGTGAAGCTCTTATCTGAAAGTTCTGTTTCCTAGAAATATCATAGGTCGCAACGTCGATCTCTCACAGCTGTTTCAGCTCATCCACCAACGACTGTAAATATATATTGATATTTTTTGTCGAATTTTTGGGACCTGGTATGATTGCTGTCAAGAATATATAAGGAGTCTTCATACACATCCATGGTGGAAGATTATAAGGGGTAAGAATGACCGACCAGCAGGAGTATTGAGATCCCGACTGCCCGAAAGGGGGAAAGCCATCAGAACATAGCGCCAGACGTACATTTCTAGGCTCTGCAGCAAAATCTGGATGACACAAATCAAATGTTTCCATGTCTCTCCGTCCGAAGGATGTGACAATTCTTTATCGTCCTTTGTGCGTTCTTCGTTGTGCCACGTCATGTGTTCAGCTGTATTCAAAGACATATACATCCTCTGCAAGCACTTCATGATCGACAAGTAATGCATATACTTGTAAGGATGTCATTTTCTAGTTGACTTTCCTTTTTCCTTTACTAGCTTGTAACGATTCGTATTACAGAAGCTGCAACTTCCTATGTCCTCCTTCTCCTTATAGTACAACATGCATCCGTTGCGACAACAATCTATCTTCTTGTACCCTAGTCCCAGTTGTCGGATCATCATCTTTGACTTGTAGAAGTTTTTTGGGAGCTCTTTTGATTTCTTCGGTAAGATCTTCGTCGCTAGTTGTGTAATCCGATCATAGCAAGCTTGTGGCAAGTTAAAATTGGACTTTATGTTCAACAACCACATCGTCATTGACAGTACGGAATGAGTCTCACAATCAGGATGTAGAGGAGTATCTGCATCCTGAAACATATCATAGAACTCCTTCGCCTCGGGATTAGGATCCTCCGGATCAAAATTAGGTCCTGCCGCATCGTACACCATATCTCGTGCACGATTCTACAGGTCTCCATAATCAACAGTGCGTCCATCGTCCATGACAAAATCTATTGCAACATTTTCATCAAAAGCATAAGTAGCAGCATTCGCAACCTGTCTTTCTGCATATAGTTCACCTTGCGATGACCACATGAAGTAATCACGTACGAAACCCTTATGTGTCAAATGATCTCTCACAGTCACCACTTCTTCGTAACGTCTATTACGACAATTACCATATGGACACTTTATTTTGTTACCGTCCATGTACTGAGCTTTGCTCATGACATACTTAAGAAACACTTCCACGCCTGCCTGAAAATCATCACTCACACCTATTCTGCTCTCGTGTTGTCATTTGTACATCCATGTACGATCAAAGAAGTAACGATCCATCGTAGATTGGATGTGAAAATCTGTATCATAAGACAAACATAATTACTATGTAATCATGTACTCACCAATAACCAGATGTAACTGAGTCCGGGGGGGTACTTCGGGGCCTACCGTGTAGTAACTGGTGGATCCGCTGGTATAGGTCGGATGTACTTAGTATCGACCATATCAGATTAGTATCGGTCTATCGGTTTGGTATAGGCCGTATCAAATTGATATTGGCCTTAGCAAATTGGTATCGTCCTATCTGATATGTACATGTATCGGCCGTATAGCTAGGATTCGTATTGGCCTTATCGATTCGGTATCGGCCATATCCGATAGGTATCGGCGTATCAGATTAGTATCGGCAGTATCAGATTAGTATGGTGGAAGGTTTAGTAACAAATGTACTTGGATTTTTATACTAATATATTTTATATCTAAAGGATTTTTATAGGGGATATGTATGTATATGAATATAGTCCTAAAGGAATATATATAAGCACCACCCTAACATTAGACTAAGGGAGGCCCTTATGCAAAATAAGTTTGTTAGAGGGCTTGGTGGATAATTCTAATTCAAATTTGAATTTTCCAACCGACCCCATAAAACATCTGTTCAAATGAATAGATTCGAATTAAGGAGATCTCCCCAAATCCCTAGTATAGAAAGTCCAATCCAAAAGTAGTTTCAATCCTATCCAAACCTTAAATATAAACACAAGGGGGACTGATCAGTCCATCCTTCCCCAAACCCTATTTCCTCTTGCGTTCTTCTATGCGTAAAGTTAGCCGGCGATAGGTCCAGACAGAGTGCTCGATTCTTCAAAGAACAGATAATCTTCTTCCTTTCACCTACAATACCTGTTGATTCCTTAAAAACCAAGTTAACTCGAGCTTGCAATAAAAGAACAAAGTGGCTGTGGAAATTCCTAAGAGAACTAGAATTGTTATTAGTTGTTATTGGCAGTGATATCAATTAATGGGGCTAGATGTTTCAGTTGATAACTGAGTGAAGGGCCATGTATCCATGTATGCAAATTTCCCTCTATGGTTTGAGTATCAGAGGTAAGCGCTGGGATTAGAGCCAGATGGACTTAGTTATCATTTTGGCTATTCCCGAAGACCTGGGTATACAAGGAGTCGAGATATGCACTGTATGCGAATCTCTAATATCAAATTACTTGGTATCCGATCATTTTGTATCAGGAACCTCGTGTCAGACCACCTGGTGTCAGGATATCTAAATCACTATAGTCAAAGCCCAAGTGAGTTTAGTTTAGAAATTAGGAAGGGTCTGCCTTGGACCTTAACCTCTAGTAGCAATATAAGAGAGGTAGGCATCAGATGTTTGTTCCCAAAAATTATGCTGATATGATGGTTCTTCCTTGAATATGGGTTATAATTGAATGCATATGCGTATACCACCATTTTTATGTAGCTACCGTGTTTAACTGAGAACCTTGATTGACCCATCTGACATAAAGGGGAAGAGAAGTTGCCATGTACTGGTCTTATAAGATCTGAATTAGGGTCGCATCATACTTGGACAGATCATGTTTGAAAGGCATTGCCCATGCTCTGTCATGCATCAAAGTATGATATTAGGAATGAGCCATGGTTATGTCAGTCAGGGTCTAGTACATAAGAACTCATATATAGGGACTCGTATCCTACAAATAGCAGGCGAGTGGTGATCAGAGAGTATCATGCCTGTGCAACCATCTAAACCGCAGCAACTTGACTAACATAGGTAAGTATCATGACCAAAACCATACCAATAGAATATTTGTTCTCGTAGATATATATTTAGGCTAAGGAATGCACTTTTGCATCTACCATACCAGACTTTTCCTGAAAATGTTACATTTCTAAATCTGCTAGATAGTTATTCAGGTGATATTTATTATAATCTCATATACTCGTGAAATTCGATGGCATTTCTTTTCTAATGGTAATTAAAATGCTGACTGGCCTATAAAGATTTGTCCAGAAGAATTCTTAAGGAATTAATGTTCAGCGTCTTGGGGGAAGAGTTCTATATAAGAGTCGCTTGTCCCGAGACCGTTGTCCTGCTAGTTTTCGATGTCGCTTTTGCTGTTGGCTTTTGTGTACATTTTTGTGATTGTTTTCGATGAATATTTTCATGGATTTACTTTCACTGTCTACGCATTTCATATCGAATCACTGAGAGAAAGAGAAGAAGTATGCTGACCAGACGTTGGTGCCAATGCAGGTGCTAACGCAGTGAACCGAGCTTGACGTTGCGTGGAAGACCTCTTTCTCTTGGCAATTCACCAACAAGTGAGTGGCTTTTATCCTTCAACGATCCTTAATCTTCGCACATAACAATGGTAGACTTGTTATTGCATTCGGTGCATAATAAAAGATGCCTAGTAATAACTCGGAAAGATAATAAAAAATAAATTATCACATGGCTAGGCTTATGTTGTAAATCAATGATGCTTGTATGTTGCAATATGAATTGTTGAACAGGTGAGGCAAAGACCCAAGTATTAGGCGGTAAGTATATCAGACTTTGGTTCGAACGAATGATCATACGAGCCTATGGCTCAAAGTAAGATGGCAAGATGGTAAGATGGGAAAATGGCAAGATGAAATTGGAACTATGACTATGTGCGAAAGATGCTATTATCATGCATGTTATGTCTCTTATTAGTTAAGTTGCATTGCGTGCATGTTCATGGACAACTTGTATACAAGGTAGTTCCCAGAACGATAATCTGCGGCCACAGACCCATTTTTCCTAGGGAAAACAAGGATTGATGCCGACGCAATGGCATCGGTATACAAGACTTGCAGTGGGGCTAGCTACATGCACTGCAAGGGCGCCATTATACAGTAAGATGGTCCAAGATGGCGTGTCTCCAGTGACCTTCATATAGACAGGTGTCATAGCTAACAATGTCTTATGCAGGAAGAGTAAGTGGTATTCATAAATATTTACAGTATGGCTATCGACCGTGGGTAAGATTTACTAATTTGGTGATCAATATGATTTTCTTATGTTAGAACAACATGAATTGCTTATGTTTCTAACATCACTGTGTGCTTCTTATATTTCTCATCAAATATATGAATTGTTAATGAACCCTAAGACAAGATAGAGAGATCACAAATCAATAGTGAATATTCATGTAATTTTACTACTATTGATTTATAGTGAGATTGGTTACGGCCGCTCACTAGTACATATGTGGCAATGTACTGACCCTCGTCTCCACAGGTACCGGGAACCTAGTGGATCATCTTAGACGCTGAAGGCTTGTTGTCTGACTCTTTAGAAGCTTCATACATTCTTGAAGTTTTCACTTGAAGAAGAAGGCATTTTGCTGAAGGTGGTTATTGCCGCATTATTAATAAAGGGATATGATGTATGGAACAAGTTGTATCTTATTTTAATATTTCTGTAAGTTGTAGCCAAGTTTGACATTTCATCTCGGCTATTTGAAAGCCTTATGTTTTATGAATGTAATTTCAAAGATATCAATAAAGAACCTATTTCAGATCATATCTGTGTTGCCCAAACTTCTTTGTTAATCACTGCGAATCCCTATTCAAAATATCTCTTTTATAAAAAGGAACACAAGCACGCCTTGTACAAGTGCAATTCCAGATTTGTACGACATCACACCTTAGCGAGGATGAACGATTCGGCATGAATCAAAGTGGAGGCAAACGATTCCCCAAATCGGGGCATGACAGGGGCAACAGAAAGTTTGGGAAGCAAGATGTCGCTAACCCAACGCTCCAGAAATGGCGATGAATTGTCGTTGCACACCAGAAGGCGAATCGATGGTTCGACAAGAGATCGCCCGATGAGAATGCGATACCAAGCCGCAGAGGATCTGCTGTTAGAGATGGCCGTCGACGGGTGGATGTGCTTGAAGTATCTGGCCTTCATGAACCTGGTCCATAAGTTCTGACTCGTGCGGAGCATCCACCAAAGTTTTATCGAAAAGGCATTAACGATGTGGGAAAGTTTTGTGAAATCCAGTCCCCCCTCCTCGGTAGGACGAGCCATGGTATCCCAACTAGCCCAAGGGTGCTTGTCGTTGCCGCCGCTGTGCCCCCAGAGAAAGTTGCTGAAAATACTTGCGATGGAAGATAGAACTTTCTTGGGGGAAGCACGCGGTGTCACTTCTCGTTCCCAGAATGCGTATTTTTTATACATGTACAACTCATGTGTATTTATTTAGTATTTATCATGTATTTATTTAATATTTATCATGTATTATCCTGTATTTAAATTCTTTTAATTTTATGTTAATCAATTAATCTGCTCTTTGAATTTTCATGTTAATTAATATTTCTGTAATTTTATTTCTGTACTTTATTTCCTGCTTTTATTCCCTGCCTTAGTCTTGCTTATTTGGGTTCGGGTTGGCTTTGGTTGGATCCCCTACAACCCGACCCATTGGACCCGGCCCAACCCCCACCTACCACCACCCCTTCCATTTAAAGCCAACCTCCCTTTCTCTCTCTTCATTATTTTTCCTTCACCATCACTCTTCTTCTTCTTCCTCATCACTCTCTCCACCTACCAAACCGTAGGCAAGTACAACTTGCTCCACATGAGAACCCATGTTTTTATAGTTCATTTGCCTTCCTCTCGTGATCTTAAGAGAGTTTAGAACTTGGCATTTCTCATTTCGAAGTCTTAATTTTTGTAGATCTAGAAATTAGTATTTTTGGATATTGGTGGTCTTGATCTATCAAACTTCTTTGTTTGCAAATTTTGATGGTTCCATGTTGTAGAGAGTTTTATTCTACCCAATTTTGACCTTTGAAAAGTTGGATTTGGACTTATTTTGACCAAGTTATGGACTTTTGAAGCTTTGGGGTGCAACCATGGAGTTCTTGCTGTTTGGAGAAGACAGTGAGCCGTGTACGCTAGCTTTTTAGCTTGCGTCACTGAGCTGTGCGCGATCTTTAGCGCAGTACAGTATGGAGTCCATACGCTGCCTTTTTAGGAAGCGTGTGTCTTGCATGCGCTACCTTTTGGAAGCGTATGTCGTATGGAGTTCATACGCTGCCTTTTGGGAGCGTATGACTTGCATACGCTGACTTGGATGGTCAGGAGTCGTATGGAGTTCATACGCTGCCTTTTGGGAGCGTATGACTTGCATACGCTGACTTGGATAGTAAGAAGTCGTATGGAGTACATACGCTGCTTTGAAAAGGAGTCGTATGGACTTGCATACGCTAGACTTGAGCGTAGCGTGACTTGAGCGTAGCCTGACTTTAGCGTAGGCTGACATGAGCATAGCCTGCTTACCCTGGATCCTCTATAGCCTTGTATATTGATATTTTATTAGATATTTAACGTCCATTTTATATCCTTACGCCTTTTGGCATAAACTTGATATAATCATGATATGTTAATATTTCTGTTAAATATAGATTGTTACGTGAGATGTACCATGTGTCGTGAATTGAGTTATAGATACCCCGATTGACTGGAATTAAACCCTGAGAGTTGTAGACTCGACCCCACTGAATACTAGTCGACTTTCATGCCTTGTCACCATTGATAATGATTGTGACCTTGATTAATAATTGATCATGCGTTCCTAGTTGGAACTAAGAGACTGGCTAGTCGTCTTATTGAAATAAATAAATGAGACACGTTCATGTTATGAACTATTGTAATCGACTGGCTGATCCCGAATATTGACATACAGGCACATGCAGGCTTCACTCTAATTATTTATTTATGTATTTATTTATTTTCTACAAAAGAAGCATGTGTACTTTATGGTCAAGGCATGATTACTCCGTGGTTAGATTTGATTGTTGCATTACGCTATGTAAGACCTGCAACCTAACCGCACTGGTATTGTTGTAGAATAGTGCATATCGTACCCCGTACGAAAGTACTCATTTGAATGACCATGATCCACGGCATGGGATTTCACTCAACGTAGGGACTATTAAGTTAAATAAGATAATGATTACATGGAGAGAATGGATTCTCGAGTTCTTACATGGCAGCCCCCTTGGGACGAGTAGTATCCGACGGGCCGGCTGGTTACCACAGATACTGTAAACCTGCCACACGGGCATGGAGCAGTATCTGGTTATATTATTTATTGTATATTATATATTGATGACGGCCGTCCTGCTGGGACTCGTCTAATTCATGCATGGCGCACATGATTCACTGGATAGACTAGCCTTGCTTGCACATAGTAAGAACTGAGGAATCCCTAATTGCATTATTCCAGGATAACTTGGAACACACAGTAGCAAGCCGTAGTAGTTGAATGGCCGTTTAAATTGACTTGTTTGTATACTGTACTACTCTGTTACCTAACTGGGATGATCAGAATGTCAGGACATGACGGGCCAACTTCTGTCCTTGTTTGGTTGGGAGGTTGGTTCGAAGTGTCGTGATATTATGAGAATCCTAGTGGCAAACAGAGATCTATTTGTCATATTTTTCCTTACTGGTTTTAGTTCTCATGTCGTGCTTCCTTGTGGTACTTGCTATTAGAGGTCTAACCTCTCTGGTTTTGCATGGCCAGATTTAGAGCCGGTCCCCGAGGATCCAGCTTACTTCTACCTCCAAGATGGTCAACACTAGAGGAATGATCGCAGAAGGACTCGAGTGGGTTCCTTACTTCACCGCTCGTTTTGTTATTTACTTAATACCTTGTCGTTTGGCACCGACATGTTAGTCGGATTGTCTTGTACTTACTTTTACATAATTGTAATTAAAGTCAGACTGCAGCTGATAACAATTGTGTATACTTTTGCTACATCAATCTGGCTATGTTTTGTAAAGCCAGATATCAAGAATATTTTGACAGAGCGTTTGGGACGCCTTACTGCTTTATCTTACATGTTCTCTATTACTGTTTATTGTTTGAATGATTGAGACAATAGATGTGAAGTGACCATAGTGAGACTTTCATGTAGTATGCACCCCCTCGTCTTGTAGACAGCATTGATCGTATTATACGGTATTCATCTACCCGTAATACGTAGCTGGCTGAGTCATTCCCCCGCTCTCCAGTATTCTGGTTCTGGGGCGTGACAAGGTTTTAGTGGTGGCCCATGCAGGTCTGATTTCAGACTTGTGGGGTGTTTTGATTTGTAGGATGTCTCAATCACACACGTTCCCCCTTGATCTCATGATTCGTTGTTCTTAATTCTAGCTTGACATTCCAGTATCCCTTGACTTTATTGATCTTTCCTGTCCGGTCATTTGATTGTTCTCTTGTTCCTTTTCTTAGGGGCACCTCGTCCGTATCTGTCAGAGCTGGACAGTAACAACATGGACAGCAGCATGGACAACCTGACCATGTTGGTCAGCAAAAAGGGCCGGTACTAACTCAAGAGACTATCCAGGAAGAAGTGATAGTGGAACCAGCAGTTGGACCGCAGTATCCGGAGGTTCCAACACCACTAATAGTTCCACCTACCCCTGTGGAATTGGACACACCAGCCCTTCTGGAGATCATGAGAGGGATGATGGCTACTCAGCAACACCAGATGTTAGCCCAGCAGCGCATGTACGCTCAGTTGCAAGAGCAGAATGTACTACTCAACCAAGGATTACAGACGGTATTGGAAAGAGGGACAAGGACAGATTCAGGAGCGTCAGTCCGGTTTTGTAAGTACAACCCCCGTCGTTTCGAGGGCACGGAGGATGCCATCTCAGCAGATGTATGGCTTAAGGACATTGAGGCTATTCTGACAGCCGCTAAGGTGCCGGCAGAAGAACGTGTTGATCTAGTAAAGTTGTTACTTCAGGATCTCGCACGTGATTGGTGGAAATCAGAGGAGGTAGGCATCAGACGTCCTGTTACTTGGGACGATTTTACTGCAAGGTTTAAGACGAAGTATTATGGAGTTGTGGCACAGTTTGAGCTACAACAGAAGTTTATCAACCTCAGACAGGCTGGCAAGACTGTAGATGCTTACGTAGCGGAGTTCTGCAGATTGAGTAGGTTTGCCCCAGAGATGGTGGCGACGGAGCGCCAGAGGGCGATGAGGTTCCAGCAAGGGTTTTATCTTGAGCTGTTACAATTGATAGAGGGGCACAACTACCAGACTTTTGATGAAGTATTGACAGCAACCCGCAGGCATGAAATCACCATTCAGAGACTTGCGGCAAGGACTGGAGGTCAGAAGAGATCCCACAGTCAGATTGAAGGAGGAGGGGGAGCAGCGCCCCGAACAACAGCACCATCCCCTGGCATTCGTATCCACGATATGGCGATACGGGGGCCAGCACCACCACCCAGGCAGCAGCAACAGAAGAAGAACCAGCAACCCCCAGCGAGCTGCACTTATTGTGGAAAGATGGGACACACTAGAGATGTGTGTCGGACATTGAATGGACTATGTTTGATATGTGGAAATCCAGATCATCGGGTTACCACATGTCCCATGAATTCGAGGTCAGGAGGACCAGTGCAGCAGTTTCCTGCTCTGCCAGCACCAGGGGCAGGACAGTATCGAGGACCAGCGGTAGCAGTGAGGCCGTTAGCACAGCGTCCGTTAGTACCGCAGGCTCAGATGTTTCGGCAGCAGGGACCGCCGATGCAGCAACACCAGCATAGACCACCCCAGCATCATCAGGGAAGGGGCCAGCAGCAGCACCAGGCTAGGCCGCAATATAGAAACCAGCAAGGAGGTCGAGGGCAGGCATTCACTCTGTCCTTGGAAGAGGCATTGGCATCAGGAGATGTTGTGGCAGGTAACATTCTCGTCGCCTCATATCCCGCAGTAGTATTGTTTGATTCGGGAGCATCGCACTCATTTATATCTGCACAATTTGCGACACGGCTAGGAATGGAGTTCGAGGCATTGCCAGGGAGGTTGAATATACTCACCGGCAATGGGCTCGTAGGAGTTAGTAGAGTTATTCTAGCGTGTAGTATTGTAGTTTGCGGGCATTCCTTACCCGCCCAGTTGATAGAATTTCCTGTTGGAAATTTCGACGTTATCTTAGGCATGGACTGGCTGAAAGACAGTCATGCGACAATAGATTGTCGTAGTGGGAGTGTATCTTTTGATATTTCAGGCATGAAGAGATTCACCTTAGTCAGATCAGAGGCAACTCAGCAAGAGCAGAGAGTAATAACGGCAATGGAAGAAGTTCAAGTTCCGAAGGTAGTTGAAGAATTTTTAGACGTTTTTCCCGAAGAACTTCCAGGTCTACCACCGGTTAGAGATATTGAGTTCAGTATAGAATTGGCACCTGGGACTAAACCGATATCAGATCGGGTATACAAAATGGCGGATTCGGAGCAGGCCAAGGTATATCAACATATAGAGGAACTGAAGGAGAAGAAGTTCATCCAAGCTAGCGTATCACCATGGGCAGCACCAGTGGTACTTGTGGGGAAGAAGGATGGATCATCCAGATTATGCATCGATTACAGGAAGCTTAACGCGGCAACAGTAAAGAACAAGTACCCATTACCAATGATCGACGACTTATTTGATCAGTTGAGCAAAGCTAGAGTTTTCTCCAAGATAGATCTTCGTTCAGGGTACCATCAGGTGAGGATTCGGAAGGAAGATATTCCTAAGACAGCATTCAGGTCGAAGTATGGGCATTATGAATTCTTAGTAATGCCGTTTGGTTTGACCAATGCTCTAGCAATATTCATGGATTTGATAAACCGCATCTTTATGCCGTATTTAGATCAGTTTGTCGTAGTATTTCTTGACGACATTCTTGTGTACTCTGCTAGTGAAGAGGAGCATGAAGACCACCTCAGGAAAGTGTTGTAGGTTCTGAGAGAGAACCAGTTGTATGCCAAGCTCAGCAAGTGTGAGTTCTGGATGGACCATATTTCATTCTTGGGTCATATCGTATCAGGAGCTGGAGTAGCAGTGGATCCCAAGAAGGTAGAAGCAGTAGAGAGTTGGCCAGTACCCAAGACCGTAGCTGATGTACGAAGTTTTTTGGGATTGACAGGATATTACAGAAGATTTGTGTCAGATTTTGCAAGACTTTCAGCACCCATGACCCGCTTGACACGGAAGGATGTGCCATTCGTTTGGTCAGCAGAATGTCAGTCATCGTTTGAGAATTTGAAGCAGAAGTTGATATCAGCGCCTATTCTTACATTGTCAGTTGGACCCGGAAGTTTTACAGTATATTGTGATGCGTCAGGTAAAGGACTTGGATGTGTCCTCATGCAGCACGGAAAGGTGATAGCATATGCATCTAGGCAGCTTCGGGACCACGAGAAGAATTATCCAACTCATGATTTAGAGTTGGCGGCAGTAGTATTTGCTTTGAAGCTATGGAGGCATTACTTATATGGTGACCGAGTAGACATGTACACAGACCACAAAAGTCTGAAGTACATCTTTACTCAGAAGGAGCTGAACATGAGGCAGAGAAGATGGTTAGAGCTGATCAAGGATTATGACGTGGAGCTTCAGTATCATCCAGGCAAGGCTAATGTGGTAGCAGACGCTCTCAGCAGAAGGGACGGCGCATTTATGTTGACAACACAGAAGCATATCTTAGAAGACCTTCAGGAGATGGGTATCGAGGTTATACTTCCTAGTGATATAGGAGTTCTGGCGAGTCTACAAGTCCAATCTGACTTGGTAGACAGGATCAAGGCAGCTCAGGCACAGGACCCAAGGATTCAGAAGCTTAGGGCAGAATGTGAGTCAGGGCTCAGAAAGGAGATGCAAATTCATGAAGATGGTACACTTAGGTTTAGATCACGTCTATGTGTGCCTAGTGGAGATATCAGACAGGAGGTCATGGCAGAAGCTCATAGTTCTCAGTATTCTATTCATCCTGGAGGGACCAAGATGTACCAAGATATCAAGCAGCACTTCTGGTGGAATGGGATGAAGAGGGAGATAGCTAGATTTGTCTCCCGTTGCTTGGTATGTCAGTAAGTGAAGGCAGAACAGCAGAGGCCAGCTGGATTATTACAACCGCTTCCTATCCCAGAATGGAAGTGGGAACACATCACAATGGACTTTGTGATCGGTTTACCGAGATCACCAAGTGGTAAAGATGCTATTTGGGTGATAGTGGACCGACTTACAAAGGTAGCATATTTTCTTTCTTTCAGAGTAGGGCAATCTACAGAAAAGTTGGCAGAGTTGTATATGTAACAGATAGTCAGGCAGCATGGAGTCCCTGTCAGTATTATGTCAGACCGAGATACCCGCTTTACATCATATTTCTGGAAGAGATTGCATCATAGTCTGGGTACCAAGTTAAGATTTAGCACGGCTTACCACCCACAGACGGACGGGCAATCGAAAAGGACAATTCAGACTTTGGAAGATATATTGCGAGCTTGCACTCTGGATTTTGGAGGATCTTGGAAAAGCCACCTGCACTTAGTTGAGTTTTCATACAACAACAGTTATCAAGCCAGCATCCAGATGGCGCCATTTGAGGCACTATATGGTAAGAAGTGTAGATCGCCACTAGCATGGGATGATATCGGGGAAAGGAAGATGCTAGGCCCAGAAATGATTATCCAGACGGTTGAAGTGATTAAGGGAATTAGAGAGCGACTTCGTGTTGCGCAGGATCGGCATCGTCATTGGGCGGACCAGCATCGTAGGCCGCTAGAGTTTTCTGTTGGGGACCACGTGTTCTTGCGGATCTCACCTACTCGTGGGGTCATTAGATTTGGCGTTCGCGGGAAGTTGAGTCCGCGATACGTAGGGCCATTCGTTATCCTTGATAGGATAGGCGATGTTGCTTATCGTTTATCCCTTCCACCTTCGTTACGAGAGGTGCATGACGTGTTTCATATATCTCAATTGCGAAGGTATGTATCGGACCCCAGCCATATCCTCGATCATTCAGAACTGGTTGTTGGTACCAACCTGTCTTACGAGGAGCAGCCTGTGTCCATCTTGGACCGAAGAGAGAAGATACTCAAGAACCGAACAATTAACCTTGTCCGGGTTGCTTGGGGTTATCACTCTTTGGGAGAGAACGTGGGAACGTGAGGATGATATCCGATCACGGTATCCACACCTGTTTGACTCACAAGGTATATCTTTTTCTGTGTACCTGATTGTCTTGATTCCTCATGCTTATCACCTTCTGGGTAGAATTGGTTGATATCGTAGATTGATAGATTTACATATATGTTACTTGCTATGGACATTGTAAAATGATTGCTTGATTAAATTGCTTGTACTTAGATTAGTTTAGCCCCGATGTTTCTATCCTGCTTGGATTTGAAATTTCGAGAACGAAATTTTTCTAAGGAGGGTAGAGATGTCACTCCTCGTTCCCAGAATGCGTATTTTTTATACATGTACAACTCATGTGTATTTATTTAGTATTTATCATGTATTTATTTAATATTTATCATGTATTATCCTGTATTTAAATTCCTTTAATTTCATGTTAATCAATTAATCTGCTCTTTAAATTTTTATGTTAATTAATATTTCTGCAATTTTATTTCTGCACTTTATTTTCTGCTTTTATTCCCTGCCTTAGTCTTGCTTATTTGGGTTCGGGTTGGCTTTGGTTGGATCCCCTACAACCCGACCCATTGGACCCGGCCCAACCCCCACCTACCACCACCCCTTCCATTTAAAGCCAACCTCCCTTTCTCTCTCTTCATTATTTTTCCTTCACCATCACTCTTCTTCTTCTTCCTCATCACTCTCTCTACCTACCAAACCGTAGGCAAGTACAACTTGCTCCACATGAGAACCCATGTTTTTATAGTTCATTTGCCTTCCTCTCGTGATCTTAAGAGAGTTTAGAACTTGGCATTTCTTATTTCGAAGTCTTAATTTTTGTAGATCTAAAAATTTGTATTTTCGGATTTTGGTGGTCTTGATCTATCAAACTTCTTTGTTTGCAAATTTTGATGGTTTCATGTTGTAGAGAGTTTTATTCTACCCAATTTTGACCTTTGGAAAGTTGGATTTGGACTTGTTTTGACCAAGTTATGGACTTTTGAAGCTTTGGGGTGCAACCATGGAGTTCTTGCTGTTTGGAGAAGACAGTGAGCCGTGTACGCTAGCTTTTTAGCTTGCGTCATTGAGCTGTGGGCGCTCTTTAGCGCAGCACAGTATGGAGTCCATATGCTGCCTTTTTAGGAAGCATGTGTCTTGCATGCGCTACCTTTTGGAAGCGTATGTCGTATGGAGTTCATACGCTGCCTTTTGGGAGCGTATGACTTGCATACGCTGACTTGGATGGTCAGGAGTCGTATGGAGTTCATACGCTGCCTTTTGGGAGCGTATGACTTGCATACGCTGACTTGGATAGTAAGGAGTCGTATGGAGTACATACGCTGCTTTGAAAAGGAGTCGTATGGACTTGAGCGTAGCTTGACTTGAGCGTAGCTTGACTTGAGCGTAGCCTGACTTTAGCGTAGGCTGACATGAGCGTAGCCTGCTTACCCTGGATCCTCTATAGCCTTGTATATTGATATTTTATTAGATATTTAACGTCCATTTTATATCCTTACGCCTTTTGGCATAAACTTGATATAATCATGATATGTTAATATTTCTGTTAAATATAGATTGTTACGTGAGATGTACCATATGTCGTGAATTGAGTTATAGATACCCCGATTGACTGGAATTAAACCCTGAGAGTTGTAGACTCGACCCCACTGAATACTAGTCGACTTTCATGCCTTGTCACCATTGATAATGATTGTGACCTTGATTAATAATTGATCATGCGTTCCTAGTTGGAACTAAGAGACTGGCTAGTCGTCTTATTAAAATAAATAAATGAGACACGTTCATGTTATGAACTATTGTAATCGACTGGCTGATCCCTAATATTGACATACAGGCACATGCAGGCTTCACTCTAATTATTTATTTATGTATTTATTTATTTTCTACAAAAAAAGCATGTGTACTTTATGGTCAATGCATGATTACTCCGTGGTTAGATTTGATTGTTGCATTACGCTATGTAAGACCTGCAACCTAACCGCACTGGTATTGTTGTAGAATAGTGCATATCGTACCCCGTATGAAAGTACTCATTTGAATGACCATGATCCACGGCATAGGATTTCACTCAACGTAGGGACTATTAAGTTAAATAAAATAATGATTGTATGGAGAGAATGGATTCTCGAGTTCTTACATGGCAGCCCCCTTGGGACGAGTAGTATCCGACGGGCCGGCTGGTTCCCACAGATACTGTAAACCTGCCACACGGGCATGGAGCAGTATCTGGTTATATTATTTATTGTATATTATATATTGATGACGACCGTCCTGCTGGGACTCGTCTAATTCATGCATGGCGCACATGATTCACTGGATAGACTAGCCTTGCTTGCACATAGTAAGAACTGAGGAATCCCTAATTGTATTATTCCAGGATAACTTGGAACACACAGTAGCAAGCCGTAGTAGTTGAATGGCCGTTTAAATTGACTTGTTTGTGTACTGTACTACTCTGTTACCTAACTGGGATGATCAGAATGTCAGGACATGACGGGCCAACTTCTGTCCTTGTTTGGTTGGGAGGTTGGTTCGAAGTATCGTGATGTTATGAGAATCCTAGTGGCAAGCAGAGATCTATTTGTCATATTTTTTCTTACTGGTTTTAGTTCTCATGTCGTGCTTCCTTGTGGTACTTGCTATTAGAGGTCTAACCTCTCTGGTTTTGCATGGCCAGATTTAGAGCCGGTCCTCGAGGATCCAGCTTACTTCTACCTCCAAGATGGTCAACACTAGAGGAATGATCGCAGGAGGACTCGAGTGGGTTCCTTACTTCACCGCTCGTTTTGTTATTTACTTAATACCTTGCCGTTTGGCACCGACATGTTAGTCGGATTGTCTTGTACTTACTTTTACATAATTGTAATTAAAGTCAGACTGCAGCTGATAACAATTGTGTATACTTTTGCTACATCAATCTGGCTATGTTTTGTAAAGCCAGATATCAAGAACATTTTGACAGAGCGTTTGGGATGCCTTACTGCTTTATCTTACATGTTCTCTATTACTGTTTCTTGTTTGAATGATTGAGACAATAGATGTGAAGTGACCATAGTGAGACTTTCATGTAGAATGCACCCCCTCGTCTTGTAGACAGTATTGATCGTATTATATGGTATTCATCTACCCGTAATACGTAGCTGGCTGAGTCATTCCCCCGCTCTCCAGTATTCTGGTTCTGGGGCGTGATACGCGGCCAGGGTGTAAATAGGAATGGATGTGAGGACGTGATTGATAAGGATCATCTTGCCTCCGGGGGATAGGATAGCGTTATGCCAGCCCTCGAGTTTGTTCATGATTCGTTTGATAAGGTTCTCGAAGATACTGGCGTTTGATTTACCGTACACGAGGGGGCATCCAAGGTAGTGGAATGGAGGATGCTTGATGGGAAGGAGGTGGTGATGGAGAGGCTAGCCGCTTGCTCTCTCTTGATTTTGTGGTGGGTGTAGATAACACTTTTATCCGAGTTGACCTTCTGCCCCGAGCATCCGGCGTATCTCTGAAGCGTATTGTGGATTACTTCTACCGATCCGACGTCTCCGGAAGAGAATATGAGGATGTCGTCCGCGAAAGCCAGGTGGGTGATGATCGGGCAACCGTTAGCGGTATGATAGTGCTGGAAGTTGGGGGTGCTCGCCATCTTATTAAGGTTTCTGCTTAATACATCCACCGTAATGATGAAGATGGTGGAAGATAGAGGATCTCCTTGCCTAACCCAGCGACTCGATTTAAAGAAACCGTCCGCCTGACCGTTGATAACCGTGGAGAACCATGAGTTGCTGATCGATCTCCACACGATGTTGGTCCAGGTTTCAGAAAATCCGAAGGCTCTGAAGACCCAGATCATGAATTGCCAATCTAGTCTGCCGTAAGCTTTCTCCATGTCCAATTTGATGGCTATGTTGTCCCCTCTTGCTGGGAGTTTCATGCAGGTAATTAACTCTTGGCCCAACATGATGTTATCTTGGATATTTCTTCCCCGGACAAAGCTACTTTGTTCCTCCGAGATGATCTTTGGAAGTAGGCCAGCCATGCAGGAGGCGATGATCTTGGATATGATCTTGTTGGTAAAGGTACAAAGACTGATTGGACAAAAGTCGCAAAATATCTCTGGGTTGTCTTTCTTCGGGACGAGGATCAGATTGGTGCTCGAGATAGCTCTGGGGTAAGTAGCTCCCTAGAGGAAGGGGGAGACCGCATTGTGGATGTCCACCTTGATGATGTCCCAGCATTTGCGGAAAAAAATTCTCGAAAACCCGTCTGGTCCAGGCACACTGTGTTCGTCAAGGGCCCAGACGGCATCTTTCACCTCTTCCTCTGAAGGGGGCTATTCTAGCCGAATATTGTCAGTGTCGCTAATAAGGTAGGGAACCTCGTCCAGGAAGGTGTTGTATTTGAAGACCGTTTCCATAGAGAATAGATGGGAATAGAACTTCGCGGCCGCCACTTGGATACCCTTTTGATCGCTGATGCCGGTCCCGTTATCATCGGCAATCTGATGGAGAGTGAGTTTCTGTCTGCGACCATTGACGCAAGCGTGGAAGTAGCTCGAGTTTTTGTCCCCCTCGCTGTCCCATTTAAGCCTCGCTTTCTGCTTCTAGAAATCGATCTCAACTTTCAGCCTGAATTTGAGGATGGCTTTTGTGAGGTTCAGGGCCTTCCTGGTAGCTGGCGAGCAATCGGTCATGTACCTGGCTTCGGCACGAGTAACGTCATCCTCAGCCTCACGAATGGCTTGAAAAATATCTCCATAAGCTTACTTGCTCCAGGCCGCTAGGGCTTTCCTCATGATCTTGAGCTTGTTGGCCACCCGGTTGAGAGGTTCCGGGGAGTCCGTGCTGTTCCAAGCTTCCGTGACGATGCCCAAGAATTGGGGGTGGTCGCTCCGGAAGTCCAGGAAGCGAAAACTCTTTTTGGCCTGGCTGGCTATGCTAGTCATTCTAATTAGCAGGGAAGCGTGGTCGGATTCGGTGGCATTAAGGTGAGATAGCTTGGAGGTAGTCTCCATACCTTGCTAATGGGCGTTCGTTAATGCCCTGTCGAGGCGGGAGTATTGCCGCTGGTCGTCTTCCTGCATGTTGCACCAGGTGAAGGCGTAGCCAGTGAACGGAAGAGAGGTGAGGTGAGAGTTGAAGATGAAGTTGTTGAAGTCTTGCATGGCAGAATAAGGGGGAGGGCGGCCGCCTGCCTTCTCTTCTCTGCAAGTGATAGCGTTGAAGTCCCCTATGCAAAGCCACAGGAGTTTATGGTGGTGTTGGTGGATGTCCAGGAGGTCGTTCCAGAGGTGTTTACGATCCGTGATGTCACAGCTGCCGTGAACCACAGAAAGGATCGCACGCTTGGGGATCAAATGGTGTTCCATCCAGCAAAAAAGGGCTTGCCTGGATTCGTGGATGACTCTAATTTTGATAGCCTTGGAGCAAAGGATCCAAATGTCGTGTCTGCCAGCAATAGCCGAGTTAAAGCCTAACTGCAGTTGAATGGATTTGAGTCTCTTATATGGGATTTTGGGTTCAAGGATGATCAAGATGTCGATCTTGTGGGTCTTCTTAAGGCTGGTGATTCTCCTCATAGTTGGTTTGTTAGCCAGACTGCGAACATTCCAGGAGAGAATGTTGAGCATTAATATAGCTTGAGGGGGTTGGTTGGTCCGCTTTGCTGCGGACCTGATGTGCATGGTCGGGGACTTTGCGGCCCCTTTCTTGTCAAATTTCCTGGTTGTGGTGGATGCTTCCTCCGTCGTCTTGGAGGAAGTGCCGAAGATGGAGTCCTCGAGGCGGTTTTGGAGGGTGGCTACGGGGGGCTACCGTTTCTCCAGCGGAGTCGAGGTCGGCTATCTCCGTTGGGATGAGAAGGGTGTCGTCGAAGATTCCAATCTGGTCGCCTACCGACTGAAGCGGGAATCCAGCAGCAAGGACCTGAAGACCTCTAAGGACCTGCTCTGGTATATATATATATATATATATATATATATATATATATATATATATATATATATATATATATATATATGTTAATCTTCCCTCTCGTTCTTCTTTATCTTTTTCTTCTCCTCTTGTTTCTCTCTCCCTCTCCACTCTCTTTCCCTTCTTTGTGTGTGTGTATACATGAGCTTTTCTATGCCTACAACCAAATGCTTATATTTTCCTTACAACTACCATGTGTCGGACTTTGACTGGAGGAGGGAGGGAAGTGGTAGGGTCGGATGGAGTCCATGTAGCAGGGGGTGAGAGGGGAGGTGGGACCCGTTGGAACCCATGTGTAGGAGGTGGGAGAGAGTGACTGTGAGAAGGTTGTAAGTATTTGGTTGTAGACTTAGCATTTTCATATATATATATATATATATATATATATATATATATATATATATATATATATATATATATATATATATATATATAATCTTCGGCCAGCATGGGGGACCGAGTTGGGGGGCGAGCGCTGACTCGGCGGTTCTTTCGCAGCGTTGGGTG
This sequence comes from Iris pallida, assembly GCA_029216955.1. Taxonomy (NCBI): domain Eukaryota; kingdom Viridiplantae; phylum Streptophyta; class Magnoliopsida; order Asparagales; family Iridaceae; genus Iris; species Iris pallida. The sequence continues at coordinate 18,726,273 of JANAVB010009999.1, read as the reverse complement.
CTCCCCTCGGGGCGGGTCCTGCCGGGTGGTGGCACCGGGGAGCTACGGAGGTCGGCCAGATTGTCCGAGAGGATGGTGCTTCACCCTCATCGACCGGTGACTGTGAGGGCTCTATCAGATAGGGGAAGGAATATCCGAGATTCTAGGGCGAGGAACTCTGACAATGGTGGTCCTGCTATCCGATCGTTTTGGACAGCCGCTGGTTGGAATTTGCCTATGATCTCGTAGCAGTTTGGGGAAGAGGCAGCGTGGTGTCTCAGTGTGGCAAATCTGGCTTGCACTTCGGTTCCTGATTCCTTGGCCTGGGGTGAGCGGAAAGGATCTTTCTCTCTGGCATCGGCATGGAGGTTTTGTCGGATCTCCCATCCAACCTCCTCTTTATTTTCTAATATATGGGGCAAGTGTATTCCGACGAAGTGGAGCATTTTGATGTGGCGGGTCTGCCACAACCGGCTACCCACTGATGACAACATTCAAAAGATCGGCTTCCATCTGGCTTCCAGGTGTCATTGTTGTCAGGCTGGACACGGGGAGACTCTTCAGCATATTTTCTTCCACGGGGATCTTGCTTTGGAGGTATGGTCTGTCTTCCGGGGCCTCTATAAGGCACGGATGCATCGCGATTTTTTGGCCTTTCTTCAAAGGTGGTGGCGGGGCCCGGACAGTCACCATCGGAGATCCTTGGCCGGTGCGATCATATGGGTGCTGTAGAAGAACCGGAACAAGCATCGCTATGAGGGGCGTAGTGCTGGTGCTGCTTTCTTGGTTCGGGAGGTGAAGCGGCAGTTTCGGAAGTCGCTTTCGGGTTGTCGTCACCTTCCGCCT